>BQNB010079289.1:0-30288 GCA_026074375.1 Tanacetum coccineum
TTTTTAAACTTATTTGACTCGAAAGCGAGAAAATATATATATTAATTCTTAGTTGATTTATCAAAAACGAACCACTAAATCACGTTTTCACGATTTGGACCCTAAAGCAATTAGATGTAAAACGATATTCCGAACAACTTTTTAGTTTTGTCCGAGACACGAAAACAAACAGAAAATGACTAAAATAGCCCCGCGAAATTTTGAACACAACGCGTACCGACCCAAGAATAATTAAATTCATAATTAATTATCACTTTTATTAAATAGAAATATTTAATAAATTAGTTAATATTTTATCCAATAACGTTTATTTAAAAACGCGAACGTCGAAATTAAAGTTTCATTTTTTTTCTCGGACAAAGCTTACTCGCGACACCCAATGGTACCAAATAAATAATAATGATCTTGAATATATTTTATAAAAAAATTTATAAAATACTAGTCGAGTGAATACTCATTTTTATAGGAAAAATGACTTGGAGAACAATGGCGCAACTCTCGTGTTTTAAATCATCCGTTACCTATCCTAAACGAGTCCCGAACTATTATATTACGAAATTTACACTTTTGGTCCATGTAGTTATATTTACAACCTTAATCCCTAAACTATCACTCACTTGTCAAATTTCTTTTTAAAACTTTTCATGTGTATATATAGATAACCTTAGTAGGGTTTATTCATTTCTTTTTTAACCTAGCACACATAACCCTCCTCCCCCTCTTATTAATCCGGCGCCTCCTCACACTTCCCGGCCATCTATTCCGGCCACCCACCTCAGCCGTCGGCATCCATCTACATCATCACCACATCAACCACCGACACCACCACTTCAGTCACCATATCATTACCGCCGCTACTCCCATCGCACCGACACCATCACGACCATTTTCATCACCAACCTAAGGGTGCGTCGGGTTGGTTGTGTAAACGCACGAGAGTGCTTTTGGTTTTCATTACCGCACTGCATAGGGTGCGTTTGTTGTTCGGAGTAAATCCACCAGGGTGCGACTGGGTTGTAAATGAAACCCTTAGAGCGCGTTTGGTTGGTTTATAACCAAGTAGGGTGCGTTTTGGTTGTAAAGAGACACAACAAGGGTGCTTTCGTTTGGTGGTTTACACCAACTGGGTGCGTGTGGTTTGGTGTAATAACACCTCAAGGGTTTGTTGGGTTTAATGGCAGCACCGAGGGTGCGGTTGGTTTTACAAACCACCGATGCAAAGGGTGCGTTGGGTTTGACAGGAACGACCCACGTAGGGGTGCGTTCGGTTTGGGTTTTTATATCGCTTTGGGGTGTTTGTTTCGGGTTCGAAACAGCCGCGGAGGGCGTGTTTGTTTCGGGTTATTGATGACAAGAAAGGGGTACGTTTGGGTTGTGGTTTGCACCAGCTAAGGGTGCGCTTGGTTTTGTGGTTGCAGCCGTAAGGGCGTGTTCAGTTTGGCTGTGTAAATCTTACGAGGGAGGGGGGCATACGGGCTGCTGTAAAGCACCACTAGGGTGCGTTTGTTTTACACGCCGCGGGTCGCATTTGGTTTGAAGTTGGTTTGCAACACCGAGGGTACGTTAGGCTGCCGTGACAGAATTAGGGTGCGTTTGTTTCGTAAGTAACAGCCGGGGTTTTGATGTTTTTGTGGTTTAAACCGTCAAGGGTCCATTTGGTTTTAATAGTAGCAAGCTAGGGGTGTCGGGTTTGGTTCTATCACACAAGGGTGTCAGGGCGTGGGGTCGCAGCGGACTGATTGGTTTGATAGAAAAATAACTAGGGTTGTTTGGTTTAAGCGAGAGACACAAATGGGCGTTTGGTTTAGCGGAACAACAAGAGTGCGTTTGGTTCAACGAAACAACGAGGGTTTGTTTAGTTATACTTTGACAAATGAAAATAACGTAAGTTTTTAACAAATATTAAAACCGGATAAATAATAATTGGTGGTTTAATCGGTTAAATAAATATAAGACTTATTAATTTGGTTTGATTTAAGTATAATGATATATATATATGGTACATCTAAAAACGCGAGCATTGAAATATGGAAACGTTAAAAATTGCAACATATTGATTTTAGGGAAAACGTCGAGTTTTGCGAAACTGGAAAACGATATATAAACGGGAAAGTCACGATGAAATTATATAAACTTTCTATATCTATTAAATGTCCGCTAAAACTTATATTGTTTTATAAACCGATAAAGGAGCTAAAGTTATATTTTATAAAATATTAAAGTATAACTATACAATAACCTGACAACGAACGAAAACAATACTTTTACAATGAGATAATTATTTTAGACACGACCTGTCAATGAAACGAAACATGATTTATAAAATATTAAATTATATATTATAATTGGTATAAACGGTTACCAACTTCGGTTGTTTAAGTTATAATAGTAAGACACGTGTCGACTTTTATTCAAAGCCTTTTGTTAATTAAATTGGAGTCGAACTAATTAGTTTAATTAACAACTTGCATTTATTATAAAGACCTGCAAAGTATTATATACTTTTCATAAATCTTTGGATCGATTGTTTTTGTGATGTAACTTACGGTAAGAATTATATAAGGGTTATTTTTCATAAGAAGTATATAACGAATATATATTACACGCTTTGCGTATATTTTCAATTTATTTATTTAACCAACCACCAAACTATTACAACTTTAAATCTAAATCTTTTATCAACGTGCCGCGTTGACATAACAATTCATCGGGAAACCCAAACGTATTACCCTAGGCTAGTGAGACTTAGCCGTTAAGATAAGCTGCAACTTCTTGGTCGAGCCGTTTCAGTTTCCGTTTCGTCTTGTACTAAATGTGTACATTCCCGCCAAATCGTTCTTCATCATCGATGTGAGTTTATAGCCCCTCTTTCACTTGTTTTACATTTACTTTACAAATCTCGGGGGAGAATACATGCTCAATACAACTTGTCTACATATTCGTTTACAATATCTTTTTTGTTTAAATTTTAGTTCACAATAATCTTTTACATGCCATATTACTACATTCTACAACACTTGGTTCACATACTTGATTTGCAATTTCATTACAAACACATCTACATTGGACTACATTTGGTTGATTTCAAATTGGTTTACAGAAACTTATTTGCATAGGCAAACAGCACATCTAGTGGGGATACATTATTTGACTTTATTTTTGGTCACGAATGCATACTTTACATTTGAAATGATTTTCGGATCACGATTTGTTTGGCGCCTGCGGGGCCAACAAGCGTTACATATACAATGCCCTCCCCGAGTGTTGCAGAGGAACACACCCATGATGGAACACATTATTTGTATCACTAAATCACTGCACTTGTAGCACTCACGTACTGTATCCTACAACTTCACACTCCTGCCGCAGTATCGGGTACCTACAAACACGTCTAACGTCAACAGTGCATGAACTGTAAATCATCTTGTAGGATGAGCGCGAATGTTTATGAATAGATCTATTTGTGGAGTCGATAACCCCCGTGTCGAAGGATTACTATCATAGGCAAACGAAACGTCATAAGCATGTTGTCTGCGCGTAGGGAAAGGTTTATGGAAAAAATAGATCTATTCGGATTGACAGATATCCCCCCCAGTTCGGGTGATTAGCTTCACTATGTAAACGACGTTATAACAGTCGGATCATTTGGTGGGACAACAGGGTCCCCCGACACAAATACATACTTGGAACATTTCCGTGACTGTTAAATTTTGTCACTGGCACTTATTTATAAAAATCTTTGGGAAAGGATTGTACCTTTTGTAACATAAAAATGGGTCGTCATAGGTTTAAAACCTCTTTCATGTACTTATCTAGTATGACACAGTGGATAAATAATTTGTTGAAACCTTACATTCATATTTAAACAAATCTAAAATTGAACTCACCAACTTTAATTTGTTGACCTACTTTTTCAAAGCATGTTTTTTTCTCTAGTGAATTAGAATGCTTAGGATTATTTTGATGGTGGCATTGGAGTCTTTACATACAAGTTTTCATTATGTGATGCAATTAGGGGACAACTATTATTATTTGATTTCAGAAAACAACGAGATTGTTTTACAAAAACGACACATTTAGAGGCGTTCTCCTTGTATCTTGTGCTATGTATTATGAAGTAAACGCTCCTGACAAATTTACCGCTGCGACACATTTGGGGGTGTTACAGAATTGGTATCAGAAGCCAAGGTTATAAGAGAACTAGTTTGCATATTTTACTTTTAACCCAGACTAAAACCGTTTTTCATAAACATTGCATCACATCAACATTTTTAAAAGTGCATCACCACGTTACCTTGCTAATTTGTGCTACATATTACGTGCTGCAGTTTAATAAGTATTACTCTTACGTGACATACATTATATATAAATATATATAATGCTTACCTACATATTTTGCGTATGTCGCGATACGTTTATTTATATAAGAGTTATATTAAATGAAATACTAAGAGCATATTCTTAAGAATTTGAGGTTGCACAAATGGACTCAATTATACCTCAGACCTTTGTGAGTTTCACAATGGATTCCTCATCTTACATCTTAGACATGGGTGAGTTGCATCAATGGTCTCATTTTTTCGTTCTAAGACATTGTAAAGGTTAAACAAATGTCCTCTAAAGATATTTTTTTTTTCTCATAGCTTTATACTATATTGTATTACAAGGAGACCGACATTAATATTTGTTTACTAAGGAATATAATGGTATGAATCGAATAAAGCAAGTCTTGTATGTGTATGGGCGAAGACTTGTAATATGAGGATAGATGATGATTGATTTCTATTTAACAAAACCCGTCACAGTTCTGTTTTACCCGTTGGATTATGTATAAATCTAAGTATTTACAATCTTGTATGGGCGATGACTTGTAATAGGAGGGTTTTATATGATGCAATTGCTAATGTTACTGGTTCACATCATACAATCGAGACTTTTAACAACCTTATTTACCTCTAAACCGAATACTCATTAATTTATCTTGAACTCTATGTTTGAAGTCTCACTTGGCAGTTTTTTAACCTACAATAAATTTACATACAAACCAACTTTAAAAAAATAACATAAAAACAATAAAACCTAAAATTTATACAACTTTAATAACACTTTACTAGATGATTAACTTCAAACATTTTTTATTAACCCTAAGGAATAACTAACAAAAACCACTTACTATAAATATACTAAAACTCTTATAAGTAAATAAACTTACTACCATTAATACATACTTTACTACAACCTACCCCATATATTCTAAAAAATTTACTTACAAAACACTTTTTACTGAGACTAACAACCCACACTAACAACTACTTTTTAATAATTAACTTAATACTAGATACCTGAAATTTAAAAAAAATTACTAATCCTTTACATTAAACTATAAACTCTAAATTTTACCTGAACATATAATAACTAAAAACTCTAGTACGATAAAAACACTAATTAACAATTTACAACGTTATATTTACTGTAAACTCATAAATTACACAAACCTTAATTACGCCAACATTAAAACTTATATCGTTTTACTCTCTACTTGATAAAATATACAAACACGTAAGGATACAATAACAACTAACTTATTAAACTCCTATTACTTAGCAAAGAAAACTGGTAAAACTTGTGAGACCTAACTAACTTTATTAACTAACATATAAAAACCTTGAAAAGCTGTAAAAAACACTATTAAAACTCCCAGCAAATTCCAAAGACATTTCTAAATCACTCCGTCCCATACTCATTAGAGCACATGCAATCGTCATGTCCATCCCTCACTTGTAGGAATATTAGAGTACCGTAATGCACCGACGGGGAAATTAATTAAGTAGGAATGATTTAAAAAATTTATTTATTTGAAAGGATTGTGACGCCTCTTCATTTAAATAAATAAATAATAAAATCACCAACCGTAAGTTTATCATTTCTTACTTTACATAAATTTTACGCTCTTTATTTAATAAGAAATTTTAAATGAGTGGAATTAATGGTATCCGATATGACACGAGATATGAGAGCCTGATAATCGATAATAATCAGAATGCCCGTTAAAAAAAAGGGTCTAGAGACACAATCGTGACTTATCTTGGTGTCTTTACTACATGGACTTCAGCAAAAATCGTAAGACCCCATCTCAGCTTAGGAGCTACTTTATCCCAATTTCTAAGTATTACTTACTTTTGCATGCACGTCCCTTTTAGAAATAAATCGCGAACTGTCTGTTGGAGCTAACAGACTGAGTTGCAATCAGTATCCTGTCACCATTTGTTATAGTATCGACCGGTCATGGGGCCAAGCTGCTGTTTGGGATCCTGGAGCGTCACCGACTGATACAAACCGTTATCCAATAGTTTAATGCAACTCTCCTTTAAACAAGATAAACACCTATCGAACGAAAACAGATAGTTGGACTATTCCATTTCGAGCCTAGGCTAGTAGGAAGACTAGGTCGCGATACATTCTAGTACTCTCACTTTTGCAAGTAAGTTGGGTACTTACATAAATAAGTCACGTTGATAGTGAAATCATCGAACATTACAGAATTAGTAGAAATCGAGAAAGACTTCCGGCCTCGGACATTTAGAAACTTTTATACAAACATACTCACGTGACAAACATTTTTTTTGAGGTTTTACTATAAAGAGACGTGTCTCCCTATAACAACTATCGGTATTCTAATCATCATAAGATCTGTAATGATATATTTTGAGATACCCATTTTAATGGATTATTTATCCTGGTCAACCCTAGCCAAAACTTTTAGTATATTGAGAAGTGTCGAAGCACCAAATCTTGCTGAGTAAAGTTATCAGCGTTTTGTGTAAAAATTAATGTATATCAAATCTAGATCTTTTCTCCTAATCCCCACAAACAGTTAACAGATAAATTAAATCAATCTCGGGAAGACGAGATTTTCTTATAAGGGGAAGGTACTGAAACATTCCGGAAAATTTTCGGAATTTTAAATGACTAATAAAGACATATTTTAAACTTTGACTTTTTCAGGTCCCGATCGTACCTTTTTGACTTATGACTCTTTTATTATATCGTCAATAAAAACGATTATACCACGCGAAACTGGTAAAAATTTTCGGAACATATATTAAATAATGAATCATATTTAATATTACATCTCACAAGGGAATTATTTTTAACTTTAGATTTTAATTTGAAAACGAAAAAGGATTATATAATATTAATTCATAGTTGATTTATCAAAAACGAACCACTAAATCACGTTTCACAATCCAACGATTTGGACCCTAAAGCAATTAGAATTAAAACGATATTCCGAACAAACTATTTAGTTTTGCCACGAGACAACCAACGAAAACAAACAGAAATGACAAAAATAAGGCCACCGGCAAAACTTTGAACACAACGCGTAACGACGCCAAGAATAATAACTTCAGAATTAATATCACTTTTACTAAATAGACATATTTAATAAATTAGTTAATATTTTATCCAATAACGTTTAATTTAAAAAAAAACGCGAACGTCGACATGTAAAGTTTCATTTTTTTTTTCGACAGAAGCTTAAACTACTCGCGACCATCCCAATGGTACCAAATAAATACTAATGATCTTGAATATAATTTAATAAATAAATTTATAAAATACAAGTCGAGTGAATACTCATTTTTATAAAGATAAAAAGCCTTGGATAACAATGGCGCAACTCTCCAGAGTTTTAAATCCTACCGTTATACCTATCCCTAAGCTAAACGAGTCCCGAACTTAATTATAATTAACGAAATTTACACTTTTGGTCCATGTAGTTTATATTTACAAACTTGTTAAATTGCCCTATACCTATCACTCCCATTGTCCAAATTTCCCTTTTTAAAACTTTTCATGGTGTATAATATAAGATAAACCTTAGTAGGGGATAAATAATTCATTTCTTTTTAAACCTAGGCACACATAACCCTCCCTCCCCCTCGTTATTAATCCGGCGCCTCCTCAACGGACTTACCATTTCCCGTGCCATCTATTATTTTTTTACCGTCCCACCCACCTCATCCGTGCGCATCCATCCCCCCCCCCCCTACATCATCGCATCACCAAATCAACCACCCGACACCAAACCCTACACTTCAGTCACCATAATCCTTACCCATTAACCCGATTACCCACCACCACCACACCGCCGCTGAACTATCTTGTTCATTTCCCATCAGCACAGATCGCACCGACACCATCACAACCATTTTCATCACCAACCTAAGGGTGCGTCGGGTTGGTTGTGTAAACGCACGAGAGTGCTTTTGGTTTTCATTACCGCACTGCATAGGGTGCGTTTTGTTGTTCGGAGGGAGTAAATCCACCAGGAGCGGACTGGGTTTGTAAAATGGAAAAACCCTTAGAGCGATTCGTTGTTATTGGGTTTTATCACAAGATGATGGTGCGGTTTGGTTTGGGAATATAATATTATTAAAAGTTTAATATAGAAACCAAGTAGGAGTGCGTTTTGGTTGTAAAGAGACCTACCAAACAAGGGTGCTTCGTTTTGCGGTTTACGAGCAAACTGGGTGCGGGTGGTTTGGTGTAATAACAAAACACCCTCAAGGGCTTGTTGGAGAATTTTTATTATTTTTTTTTAAAATAATGGCAGCACCCGAGGGTGCGTTGGTATTTACAAACCACCGATGCAAAGGTGTCGTTGGGTTTTGACAGGAACGAGCCCACGTAGGGTGCTTTCGGTTTAGGTTTTTACATCGCTTTGGTGTTTGTTTCGGGTTTCGAACAGCCGCGGAGGGCGTGTTTTGTTTCGGGTTATTGAATGAAAGAAAGGGTTACGTTTGGGTTGTGGTTGCACCAGCTACGGGGTGCGCTTGGTTTTGTGGTTGCACCGTAAGGTGCGTGTTCAATTTGGCTGTGTAAATCTTACGTAGGGGGGGGGGGGCATACGAGCTGCATGTAAAGCACCCCTCTAAAAGGTTTGGCCGTTTGTTTATAAAAAACTAACAACGACGCGGTTAACGCATTTGGTTTGAAGTGGTTTTGCATACACGCGAGGGAAACGTTAGTGCTGCCGTGACAGAAATTAGAAGGTGCGTTGTTTTCGTAAGTAACAAGCCGGGGTTTTTTGAAATATGATGTTTTGTGGTTTCAAAAAAACACAAACCGTCAAGGGTCCATTTGTTTTAATAGTAAACAAGCTAGGGGTGGCGGGTTTGGTTCTATCACACAGGGTGTCAAAGGAGGGAGGTGGCTGGGTGGGGTCGCAGCGGACTGATTGGTTTTGTATAGAAAATAACTAGGAGTTTGTTTGGTTTTAAGCGAGAGACACAAATGGGCGTTTGGTTTACGGAACCTACAAGAGTGCAGTTTGGTTCAACGAAACAACGAGGGGTTTGTTTAGTTATACTTGACAAAAGGAAATAAACGTAAGGTTTTAACAAATATTTAGAAACCGAAGGATAAATAATAATTTGTGGTGGTGATTAAAAATAATAATAATAAAAATAAAATCGGTGTAAATACATATAAGAAGCTTCTAATTGGTGTTTGATTAAAGTATAATTATATATAGATATGGTTTCATCTAAAAAAAACAAAAATCGCGAGCAATTGAAAATATTTGGAAACTTTAAAATTGCACATATTGATTTTTAGGGAAAATAAACGTCGGGTTTTGCGAAACTGGCAAACGGATAAATAAACGGGAAAGTCGACGATGAAATTAAATAAACTTTACTATATCTATTAAATGTCCGCTAAAACTTATATTGTTTTATAAACCGATAAATGAAAGCTTTAAAGTTTATATTTTTATAAAACATTAAAGTTATAAACTATACAATAACCTGACAACGACTAAAACAATACTTTTTTACAACAATGGAGATAATTATTTTAGACACGACCTGTCAATGACAACGAAACAGATTTATATAATATTTGAAATTATATTATTAAAATTTGAATAAAACGGTTACTAAACTATTCGATCGGTTGGTTTAAGTTATACATGATAAACACAAATGTCCAAACTTTTTATTTTCAAATCTTTTGTTAATTACATTGGATCAAACTAATGTGGTTAAATAAACAACTTATCGGCATTTTATAATCTAATACCTTGCAAGGTTATTATAATACTTTTACATAAATCTTTGGATTGATCGTTTTGTTTTTGTGTGATATAATTTACGGTAAGAAATTAATAAGGGATTTATTTTTTCATAAGATATATTATAAACTAATATATATATTACAACGCTTTGCGTAATTTTTTTAATATTTTCAATTTTTATTATTAATAACATTTAATTAATAGACCAACCACCAAACTATTTACAACTTTAAAATCTAAATCTTTTATCAACGTGGTCGCGGTTGATGTAGTACAATCCATACGGAAACCAAAACGCATTACCCTAGGCAAGTGAGACTTTAGCTGTTTAGACTAAGTTGCAACTTCTTAGTCCGAGCCGTTTCAGTTTCCGTTTTCGTCATGTACTCAATGTGTAAGCATGTCTTCCCCCCGCCCCCATTATCATTCTTCTCATCGATGTGAGTTTATAAGCCCCTCTTTCACACATTTCTGGAAAACTTGTTTTACATTTACTTTACAAATCTCGGGGAAGAATCTACATGCCTCAACTATAAATAACTTGGTTTTACATTTTAGTTTCACCATATCTTTTACATGCCATTACTACATTTCTAACACCTGTTCATTCACATACTTGAATTTTTTGCAATTCAGGCAGTTTTTGTCTGTTTTTGGTCATTTAAGCTCGTTTTTAGAGGTAAAAGATATGTGTAATTAAGCACTTATCACAACTCAATCAAGAAATTTTTCAAAATGATTCATCAAGTAATAATCAAAATGCTCTTGAAATTCCAGAATATTTTGAAAATAAGGATTTGAAAGCTTAGTTACAAGCTAAAAACACTACAATCTGTAAGTTGAAGGAACATATCAAAACGATGAGAGAAAATGACAAGGAAGAGAAAGTCAAACATGAAATGGATGAAATTGAGACCATAAACATTGAATTGGAGCATAGTGTGGCAAAATTACTTTCTGAAAACGAGCATTTACATAAAGAAATTGAGCATTTGAAAAAGATTTACAAAGATCAATTTGATTCAATTAAAAAGACACTTGCTCTCTCTAAGGAACACGATGACTCTTTGATTGCTCAATTGAACTCTAAGTCTATGGAAAATGCGGATTTAAAACGTCAAATTCAAGACAAGGTTTTTATGATTACATCATTGAAAAACGATTTACAAAAATTAAAAGGAAAAGAAGTTGTTGAAAATGCTGCACAAATACCAATTGCCACCACAATTACTCCAGGCATGTTCAAGATAGACTTAGAACCTTTAGCTCTTAGGTTATCGAATAATAAGGAAGCTCACATAGACTATCTTAAGCACACTTAGGAACAAGCTAACATACTTTAAGGAATAGTCGAACAAGCTAAAGCAAAATAGCCGTCAGATAATGCGTTAGACTTTACCTATAAGCATGCCAAACGGGTTCATGAGTTACTTGTTTATGTTATAGACACATGCCCTAATGCCTATAAACCTAGTGAGAAATTGATTGATGTCACACCTATGCACAAAGTCAAGAAAGTTAGGTTTTTTAACCTCTCATATCCTTAAGCAACATTAAACAGGTAGAGTTATCTAAAACACCTGATCTTAACACACCTGTGCTGTCATCTACAAGATTGAAGTGTTCTACTAGTACTTGCAGATCACAGCCTACAGGCAATAAAAGGAATGATATGATCTTGCAAACACCAAGTAGCAACATCAAGAATAAAGTCGAAGTCTAACGTAGGAGAGTTAAATCTAAGTCTAATAAAAAGAAACATGTTAAAGACCCTATTTGTGATGCAAATGTTAAGCATACTATGTTAAATGCGAATTCTTAGTTAATTTGTGTTAAATGTAAGCAATGTATGTTTGATGCAAATCATGATGTGTGTTTCCTTAATTTTGTGAATGATGTGAATATGCATGCTAAATCTAAATCTAAGTCAAAGAAAAGCCAAGTGCAAAATATTTGGAAACCTATGGGTAAAGTGTTCACTGATGTAGGACTTAAGTGGAAACCAACAGGAAGATTTTTCACTATAGTTGGTAACTCGTGCCCTTTAACTAGGATCACTCCCAAGAAAATATTGCATCTTAAGGAAACCACTTCTAATTCAGTTGAAACACCAAAATCAGAGATTAAAGTCTATAGTAGGAGACCCAAACAAATAAAATCAGTAGGTTCGAGTAAAAAATCTAAGATTGTAGAATTTAAGATTGCTAACAACTCGGAACCCAATCATTTATGGGGATCTAATGCTACAGATGTTCCATCTTCTTCTTCTCTTGTTAATGACAGGTTGTCCAGATTATCCTTTGGTATCTGGACTCTGGATGTTCAAAACATATGATAGGGAACCGGTCTCAGCTCATGAACTTCGTTAGTAAATTTCTGGGAAATGTTCGATTAAAAAACGACCAAGTTGCAAAGATAATGGGGGTATGGTGACTATCAGCTGGGGAACATAATTATCTCAAGGGTATACTATGTTGAGGGGCTTGGACAAAACTTATTTTCTGTTGGACAAATTTGTACATAATTTCCCTTGATGACATGACTTCTCCAATCTGTCTTCTATCAAAAGCTTCAAAGACTAAGAGCTGGTTATGGCACCATCGTTTATCGCATCTCAACTTTGGTACTCTTAACAAGCTAGAGAAAGACGGTCTTGCACGAGGTATTCCAAAGCTTAAATTTCAGAAAGATCATCTATGTTCAACGTTTGCATTAGGAAAAAGCAAGAAATCTTCTCATTAACCCAAAGCTGAGGACACTAACCAGGAGAAACTATATCTTTTGCATATGGATCTTAGTGGCCCGATGCGTGTGGAGAGCATTAACGGGAAAAAGTATATCTTAGTAATTTTTGATGATTACTCTCGATTTACTTGGGTTAAATTTCTGAGATCAAAGGATGAAGCTCCTTACGCTATCATCAAGTGCATCAAAAATATTCAAGTTCGTTTGAATGCCACAGTCCGTAATGTTAGAACAAATAATGGATGTAAAAAGTGTTTTTCTCTATGTGAAGATTGAAGAAGAGGTGTATGTATGTCAACCACCAGGATTTGAAGATCCAGACTTTCCTGATAAAGTATACAAGGTTGAAAAAGCACTATATGGACTACATCAAGCTCCTAGAGCTTGGTATGAAACCTTGTCAACATATCTGTTAGACAATGGGTTTCAAAGAGGGAAAATTGACAAGACCTTATTCATCAAAAGGTACAAAGGTGATATTTTGTTGGTCCCAAGTTATATGTGGATGATATTCATCTTGTGGTTTCAACAAAGAAAGGAACTATGCATTGCATTTAAGAAGTTTATGCATGAGAAATTTCAGATGAGTTTCTATGGGAGAACTTACATTCTTCTTGGATTACAAGTGCAACAGAAGAAAGGAAGGCTTATTTATTAGTCAAGATAAATATGTTAAAATGAAATTTTAAAGAAATTCATGTTTACAGAAGGCCAAGACTGCAAGCACACAATGGAAACTCAAAGCCTCTGCTCAAGGATGAAAGATGGGAATAAGTGGATGTTTATATTATAACGGTAAATGATTGGTCATTGATGTAATCATTACATCTTCAAGACATGACACTCATGTTTTGCAGTGTGTGCCTGTGCTAGATACCAAGTCACCAAATGGTTTACCCATCTATCCATGATGAGAAAAAGGATTTTTACGGTACTTAAAAGTTAACCAAAATGGGGCCATATGGTATCCACAGATTCTCCTTTTGATTTGGTAGCATACACTGATAGTGATTATGCTAGAGCAAGCTTGGATAGGAAGTCTACAACAGGAGGTTGTCAATTCCTTGGATGTAGATTAATATCATGGCAGTGCAAGAAACAGCCAGAGTCGCAATTCCACAATAGCAAGCTGAGTAAAGTGGCTGTATCAAGTTGCTGTGGACAAGTGCTTTGATACAAGAAACACTACATGATTATGGTACAATTTTATGCATACCAAGATCTTATTGACCAATAACCATACTATTTTGCAAAATTTTAAAACAAAGTCTTTCATTCAAAAACAAAGCATATAGAGATCAGACATCATTTTATTAGAGATTGCAATGAAAAGAAATTGATTCAAATGGTCAAAATCCATACTAACAAAAATGTTGCAAATTTGCTTACAAAAGCTTTTGATGTAAGTAGATTTCAATATTTGATTGCTAGTATTGGAATGCTAAATCTATAAAGTCTTTTATCTCTTTACGTTTTTGTAGAGTTTTGTATGAATTAGTACTGTTATTCATGTCATTAAAAGTTTCTGGTATAGTATAGTTAGTACTGCTGGCTATACTACTGCTGAGTTACTACTGTTAGTTATACTTAATACTGCTAGGTATAATTAATACTATTATAATTATGAAAATTGGTATGACTTGTGTTTTCTTGCTTTTTGGACTAACATTTTGTAGGATAAGCAAAGAAAAGTGTTAAATTGATGATGGAAAAGCTGTTTGGAAAGAAATTAGAGTTAATGTTGGTGACTCAAAGTTAATGCTGCTAGGCATAACTTACTACTGTTGAGTTACTACTGTTGGGTTGTTGAGGGTATTTTTCATAAATACTTCGATTAAGGGTTTCAATCAATCATTTAATCGATTTCATTCTCTCATATACTCTCCAATTACAAACCCTAACTCAATTTTATCATCCATTATCAAAACCCAATACAAATGGTGACTTTAAAGTTTACAGATACTCATAATATGGTCGCGTTTTTGTCTAAACCCATAGAGAGTGATGAGTTTCAACAAATTGTGGATTTTTGAATGCACACCCTATAAGGTATGCATTAACGATTAATCCTGTTATATATATTTCTTGCATTGAACAGTTCTGGTCTATTGTCAAGGCCAAAACTATCAATGAGGAAGAACAGCTACATGCCCTAGTAGATGGCGAGAAAATAATCATTACTGAATCATCTGTTAGAAGAGATCTTCAACTAGCAGATGAGGAAGGTGTTGATTGTTTACCAAATTCTACCATTTTTGAACAACTTGCATTGACGGGGTATGAGAAAATTTTACAAAAGCTAACTTTTTATAAATCATTCTTTTCCCCACAATGGGAATTTCTAATTCATACTATTTTACAGTGTCTAAGTCCAAAGACTACTACCTGGAATGAGTTTAGTAGTACTATGGCATCTTCCATTATCTGCTTAGCTATAAATCAGAAATTCAATTTTTCAAAATTTATTTTTGAAAGTATAATTAGAAACATGGATAATTTGTCTCGCAAATTTTTGATGTATCCAAGGTTTGTACAAATATTTTTGGATCAACAACTTGATGGGATGTCAACTCATAAGAGAATATATATTTCACCCTCTCACACTAAAAAGATTTTTAGAAATATGAGAAAAATAGGCAAAAGTTTTTCTGGTAAAGTAACACCTTTATTTCCAATAATGGTAGTACAAAACCAATCATAAATGGGTGAAGGCTCAACAAATCCAATTGATCCCCCTCACACACCCACTTTTATTCAACCATCTCCTTAACCTCAAAAGTCACAAAAACCTAGGAATCCTAAAAGAAAGGACACCCAGGTACCTCAGTCTTGTGATCCTATGGAAAATGTTGCAGATGAGGCTGTCCATAAAGAGTTGGGTGACAGTTTGGTGAGGGCTGCCACTACTGCTTCTAGCTTATAAGCAGAGCAGGACAGTGGTAACATCAATAAGACCCAATCCAAGGCAACACCTAATGAATCTAGTTCCTAAGGAACTAATTCAGGTGGTGGTCCCGGGTGCCAAGAAACCATGAGGGATACTATTGCTCAAACTAGGTTTGAGAATGTATCTAAACATTCTAATGATTCACTGCTCGCAAGAGGTAACACACTTCAAAGTGATGAGGATAGACTTAAACTTGATGAATTGATGGCACTATGTACCACTTTACAAAATAGGGTTCTTGATTTGGAGAAGACAAAGACCTCTCAACATAATGAGATTGCTAGTTTGAAAAGGAGGGTCAAGAAGCTTGAAAAGAAAAATAGGTCAAGAACTCATAAGCTTAAGAGATTATACAAAGTTGGTTTGACTGCTAGGGTAGAATCCTCTGATGATGAAGAAAGTTTGGGTGGGGATGCATCCAAACAGGGGAGGATTGATGCTATTGATGCAGATGAAGAAATTACCCTGGTTAGTGCTGCTGGTGATAAAGTTAGTACTGCTAGTGCTGCAACAACTGTTAGTGCTGCTACAACAACTACTGCTACAATTAGTACTGTTGATGATATTACTTAGGCTCAAGCACTTGAAGAAATGAAAAGTACAAAGCCCAAGAAGAAAGGGATTGTTATACAAGATATGGGTGAATCAACAACAACAATATCTTCACAACTACCTTCACAATAATCACAGGACAAAGGTAAAGGAATATTGATAGAACCTGTGAAGAAGAAAGATCAAATCTTACTTGACGAAGAAACTGCTTTAAATCTACAAGCTGAATTTAATGAAGAAGAAAGACTTGCAAGAGAGAAAGCTGAAAAGAAAAAGAAGCTAATATTGCCTTTGATGAAGAAGTTTTTGCTTAAAGTTTACAAGCTGAATTTGATGAAGAAGAAAGACTTGCAAGAGAGAAAGTTGAAAAAGAAAAAAAAGCCAATATTGTACCCATACAAAGTAGTTGATTCTGAATCCAAAGCACTTGTCCACAGCAACTTAAAGCAGCCACATACTCAGCTTCTGTTGTAGAATTTGCAACTTCTGTCTATTTCTTGCACTGCCATGATATTAATCTACATCTAAGAAATTAACAACCTCCTGTTGTAGACTTCCTATCCAAGCTTGTTCTAGTCATATCACTACAGTTGTATGCTCCAATCAAGAGGAGGAAAAATCTTTTTGGATATCAATTGCCTAATTTTGGTTGGACCTTAATTAAGTACCTAAAAAATTCCCTTTATCACAACATAAGATGTGAAACCCTAGATTGACTTGGGTAATCTAGCACAAGACACACACTTGACAATTAAGTGATTTTTCACAGTACATCAACAACATCATGATACATTCATCACATGTAATCTGAACTCATTTCTGGTACAAGGCTGAAGTCTAAATGGTACTTATACGACATTCAAGAGGACAACACAAAGCATATAATCTCTACTCTTTGTTATATCTGGACACTCTCATCTACATTCTCACTAGTATTACTGTTGTAACACTTGACGTGCCTCAGCTGGCTTTCTCTTTACATCACTATCTCGTGGAGAGCATGCCTCACAGGGATGAACAGGGACACATGCAGTACTGGAATATATGTTTTCTGGTATGACGTTGTACGTTACCAGTAAGGGGGTAGGAGTTTGGGAGGCAGATGATATTGCGAACAATGCATGCTTTTCAATCTAATAGCATCGCCTTATCACAAATTCTATCTCTACATCAAAACACAACAACACATTTCTACACACGTGACGACAACTGCTGAGGGGAGACTATGTCTAACACGAGCACTCACAGACTCAATATTTCTTGCACACATAGCGTCTTTCTTCTTCATTATATTCGAACGAATTGTTCAGACACTCTCCCAACGAGATAGTGGCGGTTATCAGCTATCGTACTACATCTCAGAGATATTTATCTCTTACTACAATTTTGCTGATCAATAATTTTCTGCCAGAGGTACACATTTCTGGGATTCTACTCAGTCTCTAAGTCATTGAGCGTCTACGACCATGAGCGAAGTTAACTCGCTTTCTACACTGTGAGTGATTATGTCGTCTTCCATAAACAGTCTGATACTTTCATTTGGCGCACACCTACACTTAGTAACAAACGAGTCTATTGGATCTTCATGAATTATTCATACTCAGCAATGATTTGTGTTATGGTTTTCTCTCCATTACTGTCTAGAGCTCAGTTACATCTTCGATACGTGATCTTCACAGATTTTATTGTCGTAGAGTTACTCTACTGTAATCTTCTTTATCACTTATATTATACTATTGCCTCTACTACTTCTTTGAGTCTCACATCTCCCATTGATCCAAACTAGGTACTACAGGTTGGTTTTGTATGGGGGAGGGCTTCAGTCAGGTACAACTTATACCTCAGAGAGGGTGTAGCATAGGTACTAGAACACAGACACGAGGTCACGTACAGGATGACACATAAGAGAATAGTGACATTCTGTATATCAACCTCATGGTAGAAACTCTATTACGAAAGTATGAGATCTTCAAGCACCTGGATGGTTGTACAATTAACACATACAGTATACATCATTCTTCCATCTTTCTCCACATAAAAGAAAAAAGCATTTTTTCTTAACTATTCCATTTTATACAACCCAAGAGCAAAACAACACTTACTTCTAAAGATAAATGCAAACACACAGTGCATGTGGATACTCGGATCTGTTACACGACAACTAGCAGTCACTAGAGTGAGGCTGTTATCAAGTCATTTCTTGCGAAGACACATACACCACATGTGTGGTGCGGGTGAGTGTTGTGTGGGGGCAGTAGTAGCTGGTAGCATCTAGCCGTGACACATGTCACTAAAGATATATAGTCACCTTCTTCTTATTCACCTGATCTATCGCGTCACATTATGATAGGAACCGGATGGGGGGGGGGGGGGGGGGGGGGGGAGGCACACTTAGGGTGAGGTGCTAAACAAGGGGGGTGGGCGGCCAAGTCTGAGAGGGTTCTTACTTGTTAGTGCTTGGATCAAGATAGATATCCATCTTTGCAGATGCCGGTTGAAATGGGGGTCCTGATGTGTGCGATTTCAATACAGTCGTTGAGCGTTCTGGGGGGGGGGGGGGGGGAGTGCCTGTATGAGGCGCGTCATGTATATATATTCTCACAACTGTGTAGTGATATCACACATGGGTTGCACCAGATGAGATCCATGTGCGCATACGACCAGCGAGAGCTGAGTGTCTGACGTTTATAGGAGTATGTGTGCATATCACTGCGACACCACTTGCATGCGAGAGGAGGGGTGTTGTGTGACGGAGAGGTCTCGGGACTGGTAGAGCGCACAAGCTATGGATCTCGGTTCTCATTGTTGCAAGATGGCGGTGTCTCCATTTATTGGTGGTATTCATGAGCGTTCCGTTGTAAGAGAAATGACACATAGCAAGACACGTGGTGGATGCTGGTTGTTGTGGCGACTGTGGGTCGAGTATTATTCTTACAGGACGTGACAGATGGTGGGTGTGAGGCTCATAGTAGGAGGTGGATAGTGGAGTGACACAATAGTAGAGCGGACCGTAAGTCACACATGGGTCTGGATCCATATCCAATTTCTTTGACCTAATCTTTCTTGTTTAGCTGCCGTAGACTGATTAAAAATATATCCAATCTACTTTGAACAGTCAAGAGGAGTGGTCTTTATGAATTCTTAAGTTGGAAATAGACTGAACTTGGAATTAGTTCGATCACAAATTGGTCATAGTCAGCCTCTGCAACCAATCACTTCATCATTTCTTGAGAAGATCAATGATATTTTATAAAAAATCTTTCAAAAGCAGGTCCATATTTCTAAGATCAAATAGATAAGTCGCGTTCAAATGACTCTCTTTTCTTCTACTTTCCAAACAAAAACATTTAAACGCGATCATTTGTCTAGAGCAAGACAGTATTAACCAAAATAGTAGAAGTTTAGTTTGGATTAGACATGTCAGATCCTAATCCAACCTATAATTCTTTTAACTGTTGTCACACTATTCTTTTTCTCTTAGATCTCATTCAATAAACTTCTTTCCATTATCACTTGAGAAGTGTTTGGGATCCTTAGATTCATCATCGATTTAGAACTACTACGAATTCCTTAGAGGACATGTACTGGTCGGAGTCGAGTTCAAGTTCCATAATGGTAGTCAAAATGTATCTTTGACAGGAGGTTTGCGTGTACATGCTTCTTCTAAACCAGGTCTTCTAGGCGACACTAGGAGCTAGTACACACTCTACTTAATAGACTTAATGTACGGGCGAGGGGGCATCGCAACTCCGAGATCCTTGCATGAGACATGGTGTGTGAGTGTTCTGTTAGGGGACGCGTTTTGTGACAGTAATACTCTATATGGCAAATAGATGGGGCGGTCTCTTGATCTTCTTCATTTCTAGTGACTCGAGGATTGAGATCTGGGGCGTGGGGGTGACCTGCGGGGGGTAAGGCACTGACTAGGGATTATAAACAGAAATTGAGGAGGGAGATCGCCGCCCCTCCCCCCTCCGCCCGCCCCCTCGACTCTACGTGTGACACACACAATCACACAGCGATAGAGGCAGGGGGGGTGGGAGGGTCTCCCGAGACTAGGAAAGGTGTTGATGTAATACTCTATATCATAGCCTAAAACCTAATATGCCAAAGTAGAAAGCTTTACGGTAGACTACCACGAAGGTGGCCCTTTTGTTTCTAGCTCAGTGAGAGGAGAACTCTAAAGGCTTTACTATTACAAAGAGTCAGCCAAAAAAGAAAACATTCATCAGCCTTACCATCCCAAATTTGCCGAAGTGATCTATGGTATTAAGAATGGTAATAGGATACCCAAATGGTCTCATAAAACTTAAAGTTGGTGTTCTACCATGAAAAAGTTCATATGGGGTCTTGTTATGAGGCTTAAGCATTAACACTTTTTTTTGCACATAACAAGCAGTATTAATTGCTTCTGCCCAAAAAATAGTTGGCAACTTAGAATCAGCTAGCATAGTTATAGTGCACCTCATTAGTGATCCCCTTATTCTCCCTCTCAGCAACTCCTTTTTGTATGAGGAGTTTCTAAGCTAACCTAAATTGTCACTCAAAATTACCCTATCATTTTACAAAACTGATTCATTTCTTTGTTTTTTAATTCAGTTCCATTATCACATCTAATCATCTTAACCTTGTGATCTACAAGATTTTCTATCCCAGTTATAAAGGACTTAAGAATGCCACTAGTCTCATCCTTAGTAGCTAGAAAGAAAACCTAAGAAAATTTTACTATATGATCCATTCTATGAACCAACTAGCAATACATTTTCTTCATAAGTCTTTTTACAAATGGTGGACCAAATAAGTACATATGCAACAAATGTAAAGAAAGACTGATTGAGTTCTCTGTTTTAGACTTATAAGAGGCTCTATTTTGCTTTCCCTTTAGACAAGCAACACAAGTTTTAAAAAAAGGAAAAAGAAATAAATTGTTGGGGGAGGGATGGCTGGTTTTTGCTTGCAATATTTTGACATATCCATACCTGCACACATAAAACTCAGATACAAGCACAGTTTTTGCATTTTTTGATCGGTTTTGGAGTGAATTGGGCCTTTTTTATGTATATATGTTAACAACTAGCAGTCGTTTGTGCAAAATTTTACTTTTTTAATTGAACGAGGTTTTTCGAACCCGTTTTTGTTTTTCTCATTTTTAAAAGCTCGTTTTAAGCTCCGTTTTTAGTCTAGTCTTTTTTATTCTTATTTTAGTCACAGAAGTAAATTAAAGTAAAAAAATTCTATGTAGGGTTAATTTTTAAGAATTTAGTTATTTGACCCTTGTTCGTGCTCTAATAACCTTGCTCTCGTTTTTTAGTTTTATTTCATAATTTTTAGGTTTTGCTTAATCGTTTTTGCATATTAGTAGATAATTTAGCTTTCTAATCCCCTTAATCATTAATATCATTCAAATTCCAACTTTCCGACTATACCGATTTTCAAGTCCAGCCTCGTTGGGGATAAACGACCCGGGAATTCTATACTACTTCCGGTTTCATTGATTTTCTTGATAATTATCTTTATTATATATTTATAAGTATTATGTATTTATTTATATAAAAAGGGATTGATTAAAGAGCAAATCATGAAGATTCAAGAAATTCATCATATATAAGAGAGTATTATTTTACTTCCCCATTTTATCTTTCTCTATAATATTTCACATTAAGGACAATGCTCATATTAAGTATGGAGGATGAACAGGAAAAGTAAACACTTATCTTGAATTTTTTTTGGAAAAAATAATATTTTATTGATCACATACAAGCAATCTAACTCTAGATTGATAACATTACTAGCATATTTATACCACCTAAAAAAATTTGTGAGGATTAGATCTTAATAGATTCAGGTATCCACCTTTGATACCTAAGATGATTTTTATCTTTAGCTTTTTCGAGTTAAGGTTTGAATGCAATTTCAAGTGTCTCATCCGTCATTACGACTGTGTATTTGTAGTTTGTCGCCTTTTTGGAGCATTGGTATCGATTTAAAATTATATGAGTGTGTCGGTGATTTGTGATAATTCTAGAACTTGTGCTCGAAATCTTTACGAGACTGTAGTAGGAACACGTTCGCGTGTTATAAACATTTTACTGATTAGAGGTGATAAAAATATAAATATAAGTATACAATAATTTTGTTCAAAAAGCTTTTTAATTAAATTATCTAAAATTTTATCCGTACGAATTGAAGCGCGTAAATGCTGGTATCACTATTATAATGAAGTGCTAAGGTTGCAAACTTTTAAAGTTCGTTTGATGTAGTGTGCTTATCCTAAGTATAGGGGGGAAATAAGTTTCCCCCAAGTAAAAGTGAAATAAGGCAAAATAAGCCAAAGAAGTTCTTAAAAAAAGGGAAGAAAAAAAAGAAAAAAAAGTGATAAAGTGAAGGAAATGTTTGTTACATTTACGGATAAAGTGGATTATAATTTTATTACAAACCTTTTTCAATAAATAATAAATAATATCACTAAATACATTACCTCTTTTGATGTTTATGTTTGGTGCTTACGCCATATCGGTGAAGTTTAGTTTTTTGTACAAGCCTATGGTAATTTGAACATTTCATGACTGCGCGTATGAGTGACTTCCGTTTACTATCCATTTTACTAAATTGAGCGAGTGTGAAAAAGAAACTTATCTATAAAAATTCGTGAGTTGCTTTGTCGCGTTATCTATGCTTGTGATCATTAATTTGTTTTGTTAAAACGAAATACTTTCGCTTTGATTGCTTGAGGGCAAGCAATAAGCTAAGTATGGGGGGATTTGATAACGCTCCAAATATACATAAAATATCCCTCAAAAATACATTAAATATATATGTTAACGCATGAAATATTGCAAAGTTTGCTTGCTTGTTGTGTAATATTCATTTCAGGACCAAAAGTGAAGAAAAGGACTAAACGTGCAAAGAAATCCCGTTAAATACACTAACGGTCGTTATATGAAGAATCTAGAAGAGAATCTAATGAAGAATTAATGAACAAGGCCAAAGTGCGGCGCACATTTCTTTTTGTGCGGCGTACTTCAAGACGAAGTAAATGCCATTTAATTAAACACCAAGTGCGGCGCATAATTTTCCTTGTGCGGCGCACTTCTCCTGCAGTTACTCCCAAGTCATAAATGATTGCAATGATTGTGCAACCTTTCACTCCCCAAATTTTAGCAACTGATGCACCATCCTCAAGTATAAATAAAGCACGATTTTGGAGGAGAAAAGCATCCCATTCTTCATTCTAATCATCTATAATCACTTCTAAGTAGTTAGGAAATTGTTCTTAGGGAATTGTTGAAGAATAAACCTTATTCTTCATCACATTCCAGGTTTTAGTAGAGGAAAGTGCCATTTGATCTCAGAAGGTTATGTTAAGAAGTTGTTATAGTGGTTATAATTGAATTTCCGGGTTGTTAGAGATATTGTTCGAAGGAAACTCTTGAGAATCAATGTATTTTGCTATTGAGTTTGGTATAAACACGTTTCCCTACTTTTATATTATGAATTCTGAATTGATCATGCTTGTTATGTGTTTTGAATTGATGAATATGGAGTAGTTTAATATGTTTGTTTGGGGATCATGAGGGAAATTATGGATTAAACTTGGATAACTTAGTGAATTTTGGAAACTATCAATATGAACTTGATCTTTTTACACCTGGACTTATTAATCATCATTTGATCATCATTTTAGTCCAAATATAGGTCGAAAGATTCTGACTAAATGCTTGATTTCCAAGTTGTTTGTCTATGACAACTAGATGTTAGCCTAATGAGGATTGGCTAATAAAATGATCATTAACCAAGGGTAAAGCATTTAACACTTAACCTCATGTCTAACGAACTTAGTTAAGAAATTTCATATTCCTATTTCCCAAACTTACAACATAGGAATCGACTCAAAGCATTTTTGTAATCAAAATTAAAGGCCAAAAGGATTTTTTATTATAATAGCCTTGTGTTTTTGGGAATTCTTTTGAAGTTCCTTTCGCATGCTTGTAATCTTGGATCTTGATCTTTGACTTGGTATCTTTTAACTTAATCTTGATATCTTTGTCTTTGGCTTTGATTTATCTTGACTCCTAAGATCTTTTAATCTTTATCCTTGAATCTTATGCCGCCTTGCAATATTGTGTCTCTACCCTTATGCTCATTGTCTTGAAAGCTTGCTAACAATCTCCCTCAACATTTATCTTTAACATGATTACTTGTACCACATGATCGATGAAATATCACTTGATCCACATAAAAGATATACCATTTTCATTGTAAGGAAATCTTGTCAATAATGTTCTTTCGAGGAAGTTCTTGTACATCAGAGTTTGCGGAAGACTTTGAAACATGTACTTGAGCTTTCATCATGTGTTTATCCTTGTCGGTTGAACATAAGCATGAGGTCTTGAATCTTGACTCAGCTGGAATGAGGTTGTAACGCTGTCACCTATACCTGAAAATTAATGTTTGTGATAAACAACAGATATGGACAAATATGGCTTTGTCATTCGTCTTAAGTTCGTTTACATTAACCTTCGGTTCTGTGAGGACTGTTTTACAGTATAAATTGTGTACCTGTGATCAGGTAGATTTAATTTAGAAGAATCTCCTTGACATGATCTCCAGCTCGAAGTGTTAGATCCTCTAACGCGGTTGCATTAGATTCATCGTACTTGCTTGTTCTCATTGCTGAAATGTCTCAAAGCAGAGAGCACGGTAAGAGTGAATCAGATGATTACTATCTTTCTGATTGAGTCATCAATTCATTTACTGGACCATTATCGATATCCAGTTGACACAAGCTTGATTCATATAGAATCTCGCAAGTCACCTATCGCAGAGCTGTTTGATGTTGACTCTGGAAGGATTCCATTCATCACTGTGAATACTAAAGAGTATCACTTTGAATGTTTTGGAAATTATCACAAGGATAATGCGTAGGGCTTTTGTACAAGTTATGTTCTTAATGATTAACAACAATTGTATATTGGAATTTGTGTCCTATTAAGATTTTTGATAGATCTCATTGGATCTAAACTCTATAAGTGCACTTTGTTATTTGGTGATTGGAGGTTGGCGCGGACTACCACCTTTTCAATATCAATGATCTTGGAATGAGAAAGCTGATAGAAGCGTGTTGATCTCTGTGAGAAATGAGACAAACTTTTTTTGAGAGAAGCTTAAGTAGATGGGATGGGTTGTTCATTGCATCACTGGGTCCATGATGTGACAATCCGTCAATTTTAAGTCGTTATTTTATTCTTGAGTATTAATTATAATTTTCATTTTTATGTTGAGATATGAACTCACGTCTAACCGGGAAAAATTAGGGCTTACACTTGTAATTTACGTAACATTTACGAAGAATCGGTGAATCCTACGTTAAGCATCGACGTTTATATTTCTAAAATTCCATAGAAATGTTTTTATTACATTCATTTTTATTTTTCGTGTCTCGTACTATTTTTACGTTTTACGAAAAACAACTACAAATCGTACCTTTTTAAATATCCCAAAAAAAAAAAATAGTACTTTTAAATATCGGACTTTGATAATACCCATATTTACAAATTATGGGCAAGTTATACAACTCACCCCACTAAACTATAACCCCATTGGGGCGGAAAAACCAAAGGGGGAGGTGTCCCTTTGGTAAGCTTTGTTAAGTTGTTACTTAACACTTGGCATTTCTTTCCTAAGCATATATAAGGCCTATTTTGACCATCAACACACACAAACACAAGTCATAATACACCAAAAATTCTGCATACTTGCTCCCTCCCTCTCCTTTTGGATGCCATACAACCCACCAAAATCACCAATTCCATAAAAATTTCAAAGAACAAATAATAAGCACACTAGTAAAGATAGAATATCCAAGTATCATACCCTTGTATTTTCTTGGCGTTGGATTAAAGGTTTTCAAAGAAGGTTTTACATTAAGTTGGGCGGAGATTATAATGGTTATTATAAGTCTCTTGGGTATAAGAAAAATGGTGATAAAAAATATTTTGGGTGAAGATCAAGTTGAATAGATTGAAGCTTTGTTATTCTTTTGATCATTAGATCATCATCATCATTTTATTGTGGTAAAAATCTCATGAGTTTTGTTTATGTTTTCTTTTGATTTTCAAATGTATATGTACATGTATGATATTTGATGATCAAGCAATAAAAATGATAATGCATGTATAGATCTAGGTTAATTATAGCTAAAATAGCCATTAAAACAAGTGAAATAATCATAGAATTTAGGGGCTGTAATGAACAGTAGGTTTATAAATTTATACAGGTTTAGGTTGGATTTGAGTACATTAGGTTGTAGATAATCCTTTTGTGGACACTTGGCAAATTGGATGATTTCTAGAAAGTGAATATTGAGTGAGATATGATCAAAACACCAAAACTAGTAGATTCTGACCTTGCTGTACAGATGGTATAAAAAGTCACATTTACAGACTGAGTTGGTTAAAAAGTTAAAACTATGAGACCTAGATAAAATCATGTAGATTCTGAATCAATTGGATAGTCAACCAACTCTTTATGGTTTGTAAATGGCATCAAAAATGGTGAAAGTGAGATTTCAGTCCGAATTTGTAACTTGACATTTATGTAGTAAATTGTTCATATGTATAAGTATACTTAAACTAAGTACAAAAATGGTTTTGGATCTGTAAATTACACTTAAATATGAAGCTAAGGATATAAATATATCAATTATACCATTTACGGTTTATAAATTATGACTATTTTCGTAAACATAAAAGTATACAAAATTTACTACTACCCGAACACTATACTATGTAAAGCGATTTTTGTAACTAAAACCCGAGGTGGTAGGACCCACTTCTTGGGAGTTTTAAAATGCTAACATACTGATAATAAAAGTATCCCGACCTCGAGAACCCGAAAAATTATAACAAGAGTCATATATAAGCTTAAATGAGCCATAAGGCCTTATTGGGCCACTAGGCCCAATGTAACAAATTGGACTCTATGGACTTAGCTTTAGGCCCAATCCACTTGGACCTAACTAATGGGCTAGGACCTGGTCTTTGAGTGATAATATCAACTTAATAACTTAATGGGCTTGCTTAATGGGCCTATTGGGCTTTTTGGACTAATTTAGACAATACTAGTAAAATGGCTAATAAAAACAAGTTAAAAACCTAGAAAACTTTAAGTGTGAAATAATTATATTTCAAGAGCAAGATCATCATATAAACTACATGTATACATATACTTATTTAATTTATGAGTTTTCGTTAATTATTTAGGACTAGAAACCTAAGACCCGTTACAATTTGTATAGGTCTTGGTTGATTGACGCGCCTACTTCTGACTTTTTTTTCAATCGATATTCTCGTCCGCAACATCACTAAGTGTGTTCATGCTCACAGTTTATTACTTTAATTGTTTTATAAACCGCGAGGGGGATACATGCTTGTTGTTTAAAATTGAAACACAATGGACCCGAATGTATGCTAGTAGCTTTGATTATTATAAGTTAGCTTAATTGCAAGATAAAAGACCCGTGGAAATCATGAATGTTAACTACCGGGTAATTGTAAGAGCATATACATGAAATTAGCTACTATTTGGAGGTTGCCACCTCCAATCCGTGACGACTGGCTATCGTCTCGTGTCGGGAAAATGACACCACGGATGCGTTGTATAGAGAGTAATATGCACTCATAGCGAGGGTGTATAGTGGGCATTTTATTATATGGTAACGTTCAATGTCATGAGGCTTATAATAATCCCCCTATAACTTTGTCTGATCCACATCGTTATATCCTGATGAATTTTGAGAAATGATACTTGTGTTCGGAAAATTTTATTGTTTATATATATAAACTATATGGATTCACTCAACATTATTGTTGACTTTTAGCATGTTTTATCTCAGGTCCTTGAAGGTAATTCGGCGATGGAGATTTTGGTTGTCGCTTATGGAAACCTAAATGTTTTGAAGGCCCATTAAATAAAAGTCATTCGAAGATGATTTGCAAAAATGTTGTATGAATTATGAAACAATTTGGGACCTATGATGTAAACTTTTATTTCGAATGAATGTATTTAAAAACGTCTCTTTTCGAGTCGTTTTCTATGCTTGAGTTGTTATATTATGACGTAGCACCCCAAATGACCCTTCCGCTGAGATATATAAAAATGGGGGTGTTACAGATTGGTATCAAGAGCTTAAGTTATAGAGAACAAAAGATTTTCAAAAAAAATGAACGAAAGGATTTTTGAAATCTTTTAACTATAACTGTGCAAGCGAAATCTCCGAATTACCAATGGACAAGAATGAGAAGGATTTATTTATCGATATATATATATGGAAAAATATATATGTTATAATATGAAATTTTCATTTATTTGAATATAAATGTTAATTATGTAATTATTTAATACCAATACGAGATATTTATACGACGCAGATTGTCATGGAGAACCCTAATCATCTTAACGAGCCGAACGAAGCTATTCCCGAAGTGAACCCAGTTGTTCCCGAGCCGAACCAAGTTGTGGATATCCATGATCCCAATGAAATGGTTGACATTCCCGACGATATTGATTTGGTTGATTATGACAATGAAGATCCTGATGAAGATCCTGAAGAAGATCCCGAAGAGGAACCCAAGGAAGAACCCGAGGAAGATGTTGAGATTGAGCTCGACAATGATGCTGAGTTATATTTCCTTATGATGTGGAGGGTGACAAAACCCCGCCACCTAGAGATGTGTCATTCGATTCTGATTCAGAGGACGAGGAGGTCGATGTTGCACCCGAGGCTACTGCTGGGACTATTACCTAAAATCCTTATGCCACTCGTACCTTCCCGAGAGGTCTATTTGAGATGGGTGAGTCATCTTCTGCTCGTGACTTATCTAATAATTGACGATTTAGCACCGTGGGCTCTGAGGCATAATTTTGAGGCGTCACGTGCTCGAGCTAGAGAGATGGAGGATAAGTGGGGTACATGCCAAACTGAGATTGCTCTTCTCAAATCCTAGAATAAAATTGGGGAGAAAGAAAGGGAGTTACTTAATCATGATTTGGAGAATGTCGAGAGGGTGTCGGTATTGGAAAGGTGGGAGAATGCCACATTGAAGAAAAGGTTGGCTGTGACTGAGACTAAGTTGGAGTGGGCTTGTATGGATCGTGATATTGCAAAGAGGAGGTTGCATGAGTCCCGAGTGTGGAATAAGATGTTCTACTTGGATATGGTTTGTATTAGGGCTGTTTCGAAGCCGCCATCTGATGATGAAGACACTGAGCGTCCGAGAAAAAAAATCGAAGAACTCTACTTCTGATGGGACCGAGGGACCTTCCGAGCCATGTGGATCACCTAGTGACTCTTAGTAGATTAGTTTATCATTAGTAGTATCTTTTGTAAATCACTAACTAAACTGCGATGTCAGTTAGTAGGACTGGTCTTTTGGAGTTGTATAGCATTAGATGGTGACATGTAATGTATGACAATGCAACTTATAACTTATTGGTGATTAATGAAATGACTATCTTTTGGTTCTAATTCTATGTCGTGTTGTTGTTACCTTTCTTTTCTTGTTTCTTCTAAATTGATCCTTTTGCTTAATACAATCATTGAATGAATACTCATTATGATTTGATTTGTATTGTAACAAGATCATGCCGCCAAAAGCAATTTCTGAGGCATGTATGCGCAAGGTTATTAAGGAATAAGTTGCCGCATCTATGGCTGAATTTATGGCAAATATGAACCGTAGAGCCGGTGGCGATGAAGCTGGTGGTGCTGGAGCCGGTGGTGGTGGAGCCGATGGTGCTAGAGCCGGTGGTGCTGGAGCTGGTGGTGCTGGAGCCGGTGGTGCTAGAGCCGGTGGTGCTGGAGCCGGTGGTGCTAGAGTTGGTGGTGCTGGACCAGCAGCGCCCGAAATTACTGTGTGTACTTACGTAACATTCATGAAGTGTGACCCACAACCTTTTAAAGGCA
>BQNB010079290.1:0-24376 GCA_026074375.1 Tanacetum coccineum
TGAAGCATCACAATAAACCATGAAGTTTTCGCTTCCTTCAGGTAATTCCAAAATTGGCACGCTATACAATTTCTGCTTGAGTAGTTGGAATGCTGTTTCTTCCTTTTCTCCCTAGTCAAACTTCACGCTTTTTTGAGTTAATTTTGTCATAGGCTTAGCGATCTTCGAAAAGCCTTTGATAAATCATCGGTAATAACCGGCAAGACCCAAGAATTGACAAATCTCCGTTGGAGTCTTAGGTGATTCCCAATCCTTGATCGACTCATTCTTAGCAGGATCCACGTGAATGCCTTCACTATCAATTACGTGTCCGAGAAACTGTACCTTTGAGAGCCAGAATTCACACTCAGACAATTTGGCGTATAATTCCTCCTTCTTAAGTAATTCCAGTATTGACTTAAGGTGCTCTTCATGCTCCTCTTTGTTCGTGGATTAGATCAGTACGTCATCGATGAATACTATCACGAACTTATATAGGTACGGTTTGCACACCTGATTCATCAGATCCATGAATACCGTCGGTGCGTTGGTCAATCCAAAAGGCATCACTTGGAACTCATAGTGGCCATAACGAGTCCTAAACGCCATCTTTGGAATGTCATCCTCTCGTACTCTGAGTTGGGGATAACCAAATCTCAGGTCGATCTTAGAGTAGACACTTGACCCTTGCAATTGATCAAACAGAATTCAGTCTGCGATAATCTATACACATTCTGAACGATCCATCCTTATTCTTGACAAACAAGACCGGAGCTCCCCAGGGTGAAGAACTTGGTCTTATAAATCCTTTGTCAGCAAGTTCTTGCAATTGGGTATACAGCTCTTGCATTTCTGATGTGGTTAGTCTATACGGGGATCGTGCTACAGGTCTAACACTAGGGGATAAGTCAATTTGAAATTCAACTTGTCAAGTTGGTAGAAGTCCTGGTAAGTCTTCTGGAAAGACTTCCGGGAAATCTCTCACGATAGGTACGTCCTTAAGTCGCTTCTCTTTTGACTTTTTCTCCATCTTCTTTTTAGTGATCTATGCCAGAAAGACGTGGCATCCTCTATACATACTTCTGAGTCTCGGTGCACGATATGATACTTAACCTAGATGCACTTCTACTATTTCTACTATTACCGTAGGGGATACGAACGATCTTCTTATTACAATGATGATGGTGTGGTACTTCGTCAACTAATCCATACCGATGATAACGTCGAAACTAGTGAGTTCTATGGGATCGATGTTGAATGTGTGGTTTAACAAACTTAGGGTACAACCTCGAATTAGAGAATCAGTTTCTATTGTCTCCTCGTCAGCTGACTCAATAGTGTACTTAATGTCTAAGGTAGATGGGACGATGTCGCTTAGGAGGCTAAAAGCAGTGGATACAAAACTTCTATTGGTTAGGTTCTAGGTACTTGTAATGATTATGCCTTTTGCCTTAACTTCATGACCATCAAAAACCTCGATGGCGTAGGAATCTCCTAATTTTCCATGATTATAACCCAATTAAAAGGATAAGTTCCTTACGTTCTAAAATCTTACAATCCATAATTATCATGACTACAAGGAGTGTGATTTGGTCTCTCGACTAAGGTTATGGTGTCTCTACATGATAAGGTTGAGAAAAATCTACTTAGTTACGGCGCTTACTAATACGAATACACATGACAGACACAACGCACCCAAAATATCAGTAAAACATGAATACAATAAAATCCCATTTTTTAGGTAAAGGGTTACCCTGGTAAAGTATATTAAAACCGAAACAGTGAAGTACAAATGGAATGTGGCTGAAATGCCACATTAACCTCAAGCTAAACAGCTTGATAAACACCTAAAACTATGGAAACAACTAGATGAAACTAGAGGAAAATGACTCTACAAAACAAGCTAACCCGCAACAGTCGTAAAAGAACTTCCAACCTTTTTTTGTAGATAGGTTAGCTGTTTCTGTGAGAATTCCATTTTTTTTCTTTTTCACCCCTAAGTTTTATACACTTTATTTTTACCATTTTTAGTTTTGGTTCGCGTTTAGTTGAAAATCGTCGTTTTAGCTAATTACGAGTTGTACTTTGAATAATTATCCGTAAGCGTTTTAAGAAATTTACAATTTCATGTTTTCACTCCGGAAGTCAATTTATTGTTATTTTAGTATTTTATGATTTTTCTCGCGTTTTGCTGAAACCATGTCAAAGAAAATGTTATTTTTACACTTTTAGATAAATGTTTTACCTCAAAATAGAGTAGTATAAAAAAATGTGTGTAACCCTAAGCCCAAACCAAACACTCCCTTTATCCTTTTTGTGAGCTCCTACAAAACTAAAAACCAAACACCCCTAGAAGTCAATTAGGCAATATTGACTAGTATATAAAGATTTTGACCTCTTAATTAAAACACAGTTTCAAGTTTATAAAAAAAATCTGTGTCTCCTTCTTGCTCTTTTGTGAACACCGACCCACCACAAACCTCAACCAAATCATCACCAAAAATTCAATCAAACACTTCCTAATAATCCTACATCAACACCGCATTAATCCCCACCATTATTTCAAGGTTCAATCAACCATGCAAGACTTTTTCAAGATTTTGGGTTTTTGAAGATTTAATTGAAATTGGGCACAATTGAAGCAACAAGGGTTTGATTCAAGGGTAATTGAAGATATTGGTATAAAAAAAATCAAGGGTTTGACTAATTTGGGGTGTTTGGTTTCGGCATAAACAAGGAACCCACAAGGTTTCCTTGTTGATTTTCTTGCTTATCTTGCTACATTGTAAGTATACTTTAATTTTCTTTGATCATATTTAATTTTATGTGCATGTGTTCAATTATGTGCTAAGAATCCCTAGGTATTAGTAGGTTGGAGGTGTCCTTAAGGTTTGGATAAATTGTGATTATAGTATTGGATAAAGATTAGGCTTATAATGATGTTGTGATATTGCGAAAGTGTGAAAAATCGAAGTTTGAAGGGGTTTAAAGCTACCCAAATTAGTGAAGAAAATTAGAGTGCCGTATTTGGACGAGTCAAACTTTGTAAAACTGAAATTAGAACTTAAATTATGTTAGAAGACGTTAATAGCTTCGAGTCGATAGGTCGCACGTCCCGTAACTCTTAAAAATGAAGTTTTTATGGCCTCCGAAAGTTTAGAAATCAATAAAACCGAATTCTGCATTTATAAATCAATAGTTGCTGATGCGATTTTCATGAGAGTCCGTTTTGGTGCCCCTTGTCTGGCCTAACCGGCATTCCGCTAAAACTAAAAAGTTGTTTTAGAGATGTTTTAACTTTCCAAGAGGTTTTGCAAGTCAAAAACTGTGTAATGACATGCCCGAAAGAGCATTAGGGAAAGTCTGCGTTTTTTCATATTTTATTAGTAACATCACACCTGATAAATGGGGCATTTTCGTCCTTTTTCTGTCGAGTTTTGAGTCTCGAGTAAAACTAAAAATGTTGTTCCAAAATGCCCGATTTATCTTTCCCTTCCCCCTTTCGAAGCGAAAATGGTAATTTATGGGTTAAAAAATCCCCCGAGGGTCCAACTTTAGAAAAGGCTTTGTTGACTCAATAAAAGTCAAAATTAGTAAAAATTTTTGTAAAAAGATCATATGATGTGGTAAGAGGTTTTAATAAACTGAATATTTTAAAAAACAAAAAAAAATGTTTAAGGGCAAGCAAATATTATAACTACATAGTCGGGGTTAGAACTTTATTATCACATCTAAAAATAGTAAGGGTCGAAAATTAGTAACTTACTAAAAACTGGAAACTTTTCTAAATTAAAATTAAACGGAAGGGTCAATTAATATTCGTTGAGGCTTAAAGAAAAAACACTTGGGACGGTTATTATAAGAGTTTTATAAAAAAAAGGCTCGTGAAAGGTGATTCTAAGCACTATGGGTTTAATGTATAATGCAATATATAAGTACACATTACTTTGTATAGTACAATTATGCATTTTGTATAATATATAAAGCTTCTAAATAACTCGCCAACAAAATATATTTAGGACCGTAGTTAATTCGTTGGTGGCTTTACTGCCCTTTATTTGATTCTTGTTGACTACTTGTCTTACCACACGGAGAGATTCATAAGCCCACCTATATCCCTAATTTACTTGTTTTATAAACTCTGTAGGGTGAGATACATGCTGTGTTTTACATCTGGACGCAAGTATTTAAAAACTGTATGCTATGCCTGTTATTATTGCCTGGAATATTAATTTCCTAAGATACCCACAACTTCTGATACTTAGAAGGAAGTCCCCCAGTTTAATCATGAACCGTCAGTTCTAATTGTAGTGACGCGAATGTTGTGGAATATATAGCTACTATCGGGGCTGACAAACCCACCGTCTATTTTTTTTCCTTTTCGGATTTATGGTTTCTAGATAACCTATGGTGACGCACTTAACATTTTGAAGTATCCTTGGGGGTTATTACAGTATACAACCCTAAAAACCCTGACTATTTAATTGAGGCAAAAATCTTGTTAAGGTGTCGGAGGTCATGAGCTAATAATGGCAAAATAATACATATTTCTTTTAGACTGGTGAATTTGTTTCTCTTGTCTACACTACTTAAATCTTGTGGTCCATTAAACTGTTTGCTTACAATAACATTACTTTTGACACTTCGATTAACTTAATCATTATTTTAGGATTTAATAACCTATGAATGCACATCAAGAACAATTTTGTTTGAACTTTTTTGCATGTTTTTATCTCAAGGTATTTCAGGTAAATTGCCTCGGTAAGGGAAAAGCCGCGCGGAATATGTCCTTTGGAGACTCTAGCAGTTATACATTTGATAAAAACTCTTTTGAAAATATTGTGATCTCTGTAAAATCTTTATCTTATTTACATTCAAAAAAAGGGGGAACAAGATTTTTTTGGCTAAAACTTGTTAATGCTAAACACATGTGTTATTATTAAAACTTTGGGACCTATTTGCAAACTCTGATGTTTTAATGTATCGAATCTGAACATTTTGAAATGTATTTTAAAACGTCTCATTTTGAGGTCGTTTTCTGTGACTTGTACTTCTTGTTCCATGACGTCGCACCCCAATGTTACCTTTCCGCTGCCTGTCAGATTTTAGGGGTGTGACAGGGACCACTTAAGAAAGTTTGATGAAAAGGCTGATGATGGATTCTTCCTTAGTTACTCTCCAGTGGCTAAAGCATTCAGGGTATTCAACATCAAAAGACAAGAAATGGAAGAAACTTTACATGTCACATTCAGTGAAGATGATGAAGCAATTTCTCAATCCAACACAGAAGGGGATGCAATCAACTTTAATGAAAATAGATCCTTCCCTGATGATGAATTCCTTAAACCCAGGAGTAAAGTTACTCAATGCCCTGGCAATATTGAGTACTTTCCCTACATACCTGCATATGAAAACACCATTCCTACTGATTCACCTATTCTTCAGGACTCTGTCTCTCCTGAAGAACCTCCTGAGTTCACAAGTGTTGATGATCACCCAGCCTTCAATGAACATGATCACCCTAAATCAACTAATAATCTTGAACCTGCTGAAGTTTAAGACAATGTCTCAAATGAACCAATCAGTGATGTTTAACCCTCTCTAACCATTTCAACCTTAGATAATGGTATCCCTCATTCCCCTGTTCCTCAAGACAGATGGTTAAGAGAAAAGCACATAGAACTGGTTAACATCATAGGTGAACATCTGACTGGTATTACAACCAGAAGCAGGGTCAGAGACTCAAAAGCTGCATCAGCTCATGAATGCCTATATTTTAATTTTCTCTCTGAAATGGAACCCAAGAAGCTGTTTGAAGCTCTAGAAGAAGAAGGATAGATTATAGCAATGCAAGAAGAGCTGAATTAATTTGAAAGGAACAAGGTCTGGACTTTGGTTCCTAAACCTCATGGTAAAACCATAATTGGGACCAAATCGATCTGGAAAAATAAGATGGATGAAAATGAGGGTGTTATAAAGAACAAAGCAAGGCTGGTTGCTCAGGGTTATAATCAGCAAGAAGGGATTAATTATGAAGAAACCTTTGCACCTGTTGCAAGAATATAACCCATAGAAATAATTCTTGCATAAAATTTGCTTCCTACATGGTTTTAATGGTGTAATCAAATGGATTTGAAAAGTGTCAATTTTAGAAAGTGGGAAAATCTCAGAGGTTAGGGTGAAATGTTCAACAAACCTCCAGGTTTTGAAAGCATGAATTTCCCAATCATTGTTTTGTAAGTTGGATAAAGCTCTCTGTGGGCTGAAGCAAGCCCCCAAAGCATGGTATGAAACTCTTTCAAAATTTTCCTCAATCAAACACAAGTTTGTCAGAGGTAAACCTATTGACAACAAACCCCCTTTTTTACCTAACTTATAAAACTCATAGTGATGTTAATAATTGTATAGATATAGTGGATGCTATCAATTTTTGGTTCAACCAGTGAAAAAACCTATAAAAATAAACAATATTGCCACTTAATAACCAAAATAGGTATGAGGGTGAATTAACTTATTTTACTAGGTTTTCCAAATTAAAACAAGAATTTCCCAAAAGGAATCTCTATTTGTCTAAGAAAGAAAAATATGTTAAAGATTTACTCAAAAAGTATGATATAGCTGATAGTGCCTCAGTGAAATGCCCTATGCTTCCCCTAAAACAATTTAGGCCCCGATGAATCAGAGGTCTCTGTTAATGAGACATTGTTCAAAGGCATGATAGGGTCACTGATGTATCTCATAGCTAGCAGACCTGATATCCAATTCTCTACATGTCTCTGTGCTAGGTACAAAGCTAACCCTAAGGAATCCCACCTTGTTGTTGTAAAAAGAATTTTCAGGTATCTTAAAGGAACTCCAAATCTAGGCCTTTGGTATCTAAAAGAACCAGGCTTTAATTTGAAAGCATACTCTGATTCAGACTATGCTGGATGTGACCTGGATAGAAAGAGTACCTTAGGGGTCTTTCAAATACTTTGTGGAAAGTTAGTCTGTTAGTGCAAAGAAGCAAAGCTCTGTGGCAATGTCATTAGCTAAAGCTGAGTATGTAGCTGCCGCTGGATGCTATGCTCAAGTCCTCTGAATCAAGAGTCAGCTAGCTGACTATGATGTTCTCTATGACAAGGTACCCATATTTAGTGATAATACAAGTGCCATTTCCATTTCAAACAATCCAGTACTGCACTCTAGGACAAAACATATTGACATTAGGTATCACTTCATTAGAGACCACATTTTAAAAGGCGATCTTGAGCTTCATTTTGTACCCACTGATTTATAATTAGCTGATATTTTTACAAAACCACTAGCTGAGCTTAGCTTTACTAGATTGGTCGCTGAGTTGGGTATGCTCAATATCAAAAAACTGGTCTCTGATAAGAAAAAGGCTTTAAGTGATTCTCTGACTTGAATATTAAATATTTTTAAGGTAACTTAAATGTAACTACCCAATTTAAAGACAAACATTCTTAATATTAAATTTAGATTTACTTAAAAGTTCTTAACCAACTTTCTCAGAAAATGCGGAATTATAGTACACGAAGGGTCATGGGGACCCACGTTTTGTGACAAGTTTACCACTCGCATTTAATGCGGAAATCAAAATCATTTTTATTTTCAAACATATAAAATTTTTTGTGGTATAAACTGTTCACCTTTTTCACACACACATCATTTTTTTCACTCAAAACCCTAAAACCTTCATTTTCATCATCTCTCAGAATACTTTCATCAAAAACGAAGCAAAATCTTTCATTTTCAACACCAATGGCTTCAGAATCAACTTCTTCACAAAAATCATCACAACTTTCACCATCATCAAAAGTAAATTTTAAGTGTGAGGATGGTATGTCACACCTCAAAAATTTCAGGTCAATATTTTCAAACTTTCCGACAATTATTTTTGACTTTCATCCGTTACGTTTGAATCCGGCAGTTTACCGGGAAGTTAACCCGCGTAAATCTGAAAAACGTCATCGGACGCGTTCCGACATAAGATTTTGATTAATTTAGATATTATAAGAGTTATTTTATCTTTTCTAAGTGTTTCGTAGTTTACGATCACTCCCGGTAGTTATTTTTACGCTTTAACATTTAAATTGCGTTTTTCGCGTTTTTGACCTAACGGAACCCCGAAAACTCAAAATCTTTTCGTGTAAACTTTAGTTATCGTTCATCTCATGTTCATAAGTCAAAAATTTCATTCATCCCCCCCTCTCTACTCAAAACACATGCATACACACACTTAATTAAATCAAAGAGCATCTTTTATCCTTATTTTGAATTTCAAAAATAAAACACCATCACATGCAAGATAGTGATACCTTTGTATTCATCTTCCATGCATGAACATGTGATTCTTACACCTTTTTTTCTTCATTCACCCATGAAGGACCACAACTCCACTAAGCATTTGATTTAATTTAGCAAATAGTGATTTAAGCTTGAACCCTCCCCCCTTGTGGCTTGTGTTTGCGTCCGAACCCAACCACACACACCTTTGGTATGGCCATTTCCAGGCCTTTTTAGGCCAGTCAACATGCATATAGGTTAACTCTTTGATCTGCAGGTTACATATCTTTGACTAGTTATGGGCCCTTAACCTAGCCTTTTCCTATAAATACCTTGCATTCTCATAACTTAGGGTTTCATTCTCATTTCATAGCCTCAAAAATCACACAACTCTCTCTTTTTCTCTCCTCTTGCTCACGGCACACACATACATACATATACTTTCCATAGTTTTGATTTCTTTCAAGATTCACTCATTCCAAGTTCATTTCTAAGGCTACCTAAAGTGTTTGCAAGTATTGGTTCTTTGGTTTAAAGGTTTTTCTTCAAGATCTAAGTTAGGGTTTCAAGATTTGTTGTTAGGTTTTATAGATCTTGTGATTTCTCTACTTGTTCTTCATTCTTGTAAGTGTCTTGAATCTTTCTTTGTAGTTTTTCATATGTTCTTCTTATATGTTCAAGATCCATACATCCATATGTTGTGTTTTAATTTTTGAAAGATTTTAAAGACAAGATTTCATAAATAATGATACTACTTTATTTCACTAGTTAAATATTATGTTCTTGGTGAGATGAGAGTTGAATGAGAGTTGCAACAATAGAAATGAAGGGATTAGGTTATATTTATGTGTGATTTTGTTGTGGATTAGTTGTGAATGGAGATTAGACTAGATTAGGCAATATTATGAAGTTTGGTGATTTTTAGGTGCGTTTTTGATAAAAAGTGCTTCTGTTGTTTTTAGGGTTTTGGTCGACCTAAAAATGTTTTCAATAGGCATAAAAGTAGTTTTTGGAGAGCTCGTTTCGAATAGATATACCTTCCATATATCGCACATTAAAACTGGATTTAAAACGAACAAGTTATAGCCAAATGAAACTTGAAACATTTTTCGACAAAACCGGATGAATTGTGTGTTGATGTAACTAGTAAAATGAGTTTTCGGACACTTTCGGACATTTTTGGACTTTCTAAACACTAGCGAAACATATAGTAACATATACCTATTGATTAGTATCATTTAAAGTTGTCGTTAACGTATTTTAGAAAAAGCGTTAAAGTTACTAAAAATAGTAAGTTTTGGTAAAACTTAGCGAAATGTATCATAGAAGTTAATGGCGAGTAAGGGCTAGTTAGTTGCGTATTTGAAAATATGGAAACTTAATAAATATAGGGGACGGTATTAACATCCCGAAACTAAAAACTTTCCCAAAAAAAAACTTACTAAAAATAGTAATTTTTGGTTAAACGCCGAAACTTAACGAAAAACTATATGATTTTATTTCATCAAGAATATAATCAAAATGAAGCAAACATACAAGGATGTATGGTTAGGTGATGAACATATTGGTTGCATTTCTTGCATACTTTTCGTGTTTCTAAGACTCGTTTATTATTCTATTCGTGGCCTAGATTTCTATATTATATTAATTTGCGTGTAATAATCAATTTGCTCATCTTGCTAAGGTGAGTTCATAGCCCATATTTACTAATTTACTTTAAAATTTAGGTTGAGAAACATTGCATTTTTTAAAACTATGGACATAGTAACTATACCGTTTCCTTTTCCTGATTAACGTGTTGCCTAATAGCGAATAGACCATCTAATGCCCGATTAACATGAACCTGTCAATTTTTAACCCGACCGTACTGTTTATTAAGCACGAATTTGTAAATAGATCCTATTGTACTAATTATCCATATCCGGGTACGTAGCGCTTACTAGTTTCCAGATGTACCGAATACAAACGATATATTTCCATTCGATGTCAATAGGTGATCCAGTCAGATACCCTTTAGGCGAGTAATACTATTTGGCCTATAAAATTGCTTCCTTTTAAATTGAGCTTTCGTGTTAAGAGATTAATGCAAACGTAAATGCTTTTTATGTGAAGTTGTATCTGTTATAACTATCACGTGCGTACTGTGAACTTGTGGTCCACTTTTAATATTAAATTCAAACCTATGAATTCACTCAACTTTATGTTGACAGTTTTAGCATGTTTTTCTCAAGTGCTTAGCTATGGATGTCTTTGCTTGCTTTATGGTGTTGCCATGCCTTGGGCCGATTTTTAAGACTTATTAATATCTATGTTAACATCATTGTCAAACTTTAAAATCTTTTAAGACTTAGTATGCAACGATGTTAGATTTTCAAACGTACCCTTAGAGGTCGTTATTTGGATCTTGGTAGATGTATATTATGACGTTATGCCCCTGGACACGTGTTTTAGTTCAGGCCCCATTTGGGGGTGTGACAGATTGGTATTAGAGCCAAGGTTATAGAGAACCAGGTAGTATATTTAGGTCTGGTCTATAATCAGTATATGATCCTACGTGCTTACCTGCTTATATATGTATCTAATAATAATAGCATTTTATATATGTATATATATAAGTGGAATTTATATATCATATTTCCATAATTACTTTATACATCATTTTGCCTTGAACCTACTATGATATGGGTTTACCTCTCCCCTGCGTTTATCTTTTCTCTACGTTTACGTCTGCCTTACGTATATTTTTTTTATAGAAGTTGTCTATATAATACTAAATTTTTCCTAAGACATTGTGAGTGACACAATGATCTCTAAACGTTTCCAAAGACATCGTGAGTGATACAATGGTCATTAGAACTATTTCATAAATTTACATTATACTATTTTATATAACATCAAAACTTGTCACAGTCTTCCGACTCTATGTTATCGTACTATCCAAACCCGAATGCAAGTTAAGCCCTGTACCTCACCTTTGAAACTCCTACGTCGTCTCATACTATCACCTATAAGCATACCGATTATGTTGAACACGACTTTAAACCGTCACCTTGTAACATTTCATCTTTAGGACACGACTTTGGGGAAGCCGACTTACTTTATCTTTCTTTTACTTCTCTTAATTTTCAAGAGAATGTCGGCATCGAGATAAGGAATGACTTCTGCAGAGATTAACCAGATTGTAGCTCAATGAGTTAGTGATGCTATTAAAGCTATTGCTATCTACGAGACAAAAATCTGCATGACTCACGATCCGATGAATCAGATCATACGACAAGAAATCACGGTAGAAAAGAATGCTAACAATAATAGAAAGTTTAAGAACCAACCAAAGGATAACCGTGTGCTACGATAACCACCCTGCAAGAAACCAGGTGTGACAAGAGCTTACACTATTGGAGCCAATGAAAGGAGGGCTTATGCTGGGAATTTACCTTACTGCAACAAGTGTAAGTTGCATCATGTTGGGCCGTGTACTGTAAAGTTTTGTAAATGTAAGAGGGTTGGCCACATGACTAGTGATTGTAAGACATCCGTTGCTGCAATGAACCAGAGAACCCATGTGGCAACTCCAAAGGCCACCATCACTTGCTATGAATGTGGAAGGTTGGGACATTTTAGGAATGAATGCCAGAAGTTGAGAAATCGAAACCAAGTGAACCAAATTTAGAAGGAAAAAGCTCGCGAGAACTCTAGTGTCGTCAAAGACAAGACCAATGCTTAAAAAGAGATCTTTCCGCCTTACCTAGTGACCTAAGTCAAAGTCATCTTAGACTATATTCACATTAGTACTTTTCTATAAATTTTGTTGTATTGAGTGGATGTTTTAAATTTCCTATTAATGTATGTGTCATGACCATTCCGTTAGTTACACTTGATTTCTCTATTTATTTATGTAAGCTACTCCTTAAATCACTACCACCTTATCAAATCATTCCGCTGCTAGCATTTTATAAACTATTCTTGTGCCATTTCGTAAGCAATTTTGTGGTATCCTATAAACCATTTTGTCATTTTCTTAAAAATTATTCTACTATCATCTCACAAACTATTTACCCAACCATTTTATAAACTTACTTGTTTTCATCTTTTAACATGTTATGTCGACATTTATAAACTTTTGCCATCGTTTTATAAATCATTTCGCTAACGCCTTATAAACTATTTGATATTATTACATAAACCGTTTGTCAACATCTTATAATTATCCTACAATTACCTTATAACTTATCTAGCTATCATTTAATGAACTAATTCATTTCCATCTTATAACCTATATTACAGTTATTTATAAACTCTTTTGCTACCTTATTAAAAGTTACTTTGCAGTCATCTTACAAACCATTTCGTTGTCACCTCACGAACTACTTCATGTCTTTTATAAACTATTTCGTTGTCGCAATATAAGCTATTTGGTTGTCAACTCGTAGACCATTTGTTACCATTTTATAGACCCCTCACTCTTACACTATAAACTGTCACGTGATTTTCTCGTAAACTATTTTGGTATCACCTCTTAAACTATTTCTACTAAGTCTTACAAAATATCTTGTGTCGTTATATAAATTACAATGTTCTCGTTTTCACAAACTATTTTTCTACCTTAGAAACAACACTGTTTATACCATACAAACTTTTAAACATAACACTAGTTTGACGAAACGAGCATTTTATCGTTAGTACCTAAATTATACATAGCCTGATCACCTATGTATAATTCAGGGAGGACCATCCTATGCTAAGAGTAGTCACCTCAAAAATTTTGCCAATCTATTTTCACTTTCCACTTCTATATTCTTTTTCTCCTCTCTACAATTTCGATAAGATTTTATCATCTTCATATTTTACCAATATTTTGCGCGCGTGTTTGCGAGTTATGTCTGTCATATGTATTCGTATTAATAAGCTCCGTAACTAAGTAGATTTCCTCAATATTACCATATAGAGACACCGTACCATTAGCCAAGAGACCGAGTCACGCTCCTTGTAGTCACGGTAATTACGGATTTTAAGATTTTAGAACATAATAGACTTATCCTCATTCGTTGGGATAGAATCAAGAAAATTAGGAAATTTCTTCACCGTCCAAGTTTCTAATGGTCATGAGATAAGGCAAAGGACATAATTATTGCAAGTAGCTAGAACCAAGCCGACAGAAATTTCGTGCCCACGGTTTTTATCCTTCTAAGTGACATCGTCCCATCTATCTTAGACATTAAGTACCCTATTGAGCTAGTTAATAGAAGGCTAATAGGATCTGATATTGTGATTAGAGGTTGTACCTTAGGATTTTTAGGTCACCCATTTAATATTGACCTAATGCTAGTAGAACTTGGTAGTTTTGACGTCATCATCGGCATGAATTGGTTAGCAAACCATCATGCGGTGATCGTGTGTGATGAAAAGATTGTACAGATTCCCTATGGAGACGAAGTTTTGATAGTCCAAAGTGATAGAGTCGAAGTTGAGCATTATATCGTGCACTAAGACTCAGAAGTATATTAAGAAAGGTTGCCTAATTTTTCTGGCACAAATTACGAAGAAGGAAACTGAAGACAAGTCAGAGAAGAAGCGACTTGAGGATGTGTCGACTGTACAGGACTTTTCGGAGGTCTTTCCAAAAGATTTTCCTGGATTACCACCAACACGACAAGTTGAATTCCAAATCGACTTGGTCCCAGGTGCTGCTCCTGTGGCACGCGCCCCGTATAGATTCGCACCGTTAGAACTGCAAGAATTGTCTACTTAGCTACAAGAACTTTCTGACAAAGGATTTATAAGACCGAGTTCCTCGCCTTGGGGAGCCCTGGTCTTGTTTGTCAAAAAGAAAGATGGATCTTTTTGGATGTGTATCGATTACCGCGAGCTGAACAAGCTGACTATGAAGAATCGATATCCACTTCTGAGAATCGACGACTTGTTTGATCAGTTTCAAGGGTCAAGAGTCTACTATAAGATCGACTTGAGATCTGGTTATCACCAACTCAGAGTTCGAGAGGAAGACATTCCAAAGACATCGTTTAGGACACGCTACGGTCAGTATGAGTTTCAAGTGATGCCGTTTGGACTGACCAACGCATCGGCAGTATTCATGTATCTGATGAATCGGGTGTGCAAATCATACTTAGATAAATTCGTGATCGTTTTTATTGATGACATCTTGATCTACTCCAAGATTGAGGAAGAGTATGCAAAACATCTTAAGTTAATTTTGGAGTTGTTTAAGGAGGAAGAATTATACGCCAAGTTTTCAAAGTGTGAATTTTGGCTGTCGAAGGTATAATTTCTTAGTCACGTGATTGATAGTGAAGGCATTCACGTGGACCTAGCTAAGATAGAGTCAATCAAGGATTGGGCATCACCCAAGACTTCGACAGAGATTCGTCAATTTCAAGGTCTTGTTGGCTATTACCGATGATTTATAGAAGGTTTCTCAAAAATTGCCAAACCTATGACGAAGTTGACTCAAAAGAACGTGAAGTTTGATTAGAGTGAAAAGGCAGAAGCTGCATTTCAACTGTTGAAGCAGAAATTGTGTAGTGCATCGATTTTGGCTTTACCGATTTTGGCTTTACCCGACGGTAGTGAAAACTTTGTGGTTTACTGTGATGCTTCTCGTAAAGGATTGGGCGCAGTTCTTATGCAAAGGGAGAAAGTCATAGCCTACGCGTCACGCCAATTTAAGATTCATGAGAAGAATTACACTACGCATGACTTAGAGCTGTAGTGTTTGATCTCAAAATATGGAGACATTATTTGTACGGCACGAAATGCGTTATGTTCACTGATCATAAGAGTTTGCAATATATTCTAGATCAGAAAGAGTTGAACATGAGACAGCGTAGATGGTTAGAATTGTTGAGTGACTACGACTGTGAAATTCGTTATCATCCAGAAAAAGCGAACGTGGTGGCAGATGCCTTGAGCTAAAGGAACGGAACAAGACACTACGAGTTCGAGCTTTAGTTTTGACAATTGGTCTGAACCTTCCCGTGCAAATTTTAAACGCTCAGGTTAAGGCGAGAAAGGAGGAGAATGTTGGAACCAAAGATTTGGGTGGTATGATCAAGGATCTTGAGCCACGTGCTGATGTAACGTTATGTTTGAAGAATAGAAGTTGGATACCTTGTATTGGTGACTTGAGGACTCTGATTATGCATGAATCGCATAAGTCAAAATATTCAATTCATCCTGGATCGGTCAAGATGTACCAAGATTTAAAGAAAGTGTATTGGTGGCCGAATATGAAAGCTGAGATTGCCACCTACATCAATAAATGTTTGACATGTGCCAAAGTCAAGGCCGAATGCCAAAAACCATCCGGTTTGTTGATTCAACCTGTGATCCCAATATGGAAGCGGGAAAACATTACTATGGATTTCGTTACTAAGTTACCAAAGACGTCGTCTGGTCAAGATACAATTTGGGTAATTGTAGACCGACTCACGAAATTCACTCATTTCGTACCTATGAAGGAAACTGACTCAATAGAGAAGTTGACGAGACAATACTTGAAGGAAGTAGTCTCAAGACATGGTGTGCCAGTTTCAATTATCTCTGATCGAGACAGTAAGTTTAGTTCTCATTTCTGGAAATCGTTGAACCAAGCCCTAGGTACTCAATTGGATATGAGTACGGCTTATCACCCGCAGACGGATGGTTAGAGTGAGAGAACCATCTAAATCTTGGAAGACATGCTACGTGCTTGTGTGATTGATTTTGGGAAAGGTTGGGCTAGACACCTACCTTTGGTGGAGTTTTCTTACAACAACAATTATCACACTAGTATTAAACCTGCATCGTTTGAAGCTCTCTATGGCCGAAAATGTCGATCGCCTATTTGTTGGGCTGAGGTTGGAGATGCTCAGCTCACTGGTCCAGAAATTGTTCATGAAACAACCGAGAAGATCATTCAGATCAAGAAGCGTATTCAAGTTGCACAAGATAGACAGAAGAGCTACGCCGATAGGAGACGTAAGCCATTGGAATTTAAGGTTGGAGATAAGGTTATGTTGAAAGTTGTCGCATGAAAGGCGGGATATGTTTTTGGCAAACGGGGGAAGCTGAACCCTCGCTATATTGGACCTTTCAAGATTCTTGCTAAAGTGGGAACGCTTGCTTATCGACTTGAACTCCCAGAGCAATTAAGCCGAGTTCATAGCACTTTTCATGTTTCCAATTTGAAGAAGTGTTTCGTAGACGAACCACTAGCTATTCCGTTGGATGAGATCCAGATTGATGACAAGCTTAATTTCATTGAAGAACCAGTTGAAATTATGGATCGAGAAGTTAAACGGCTAAAGCAAAGCCGCATTCCAATCGTGAAGGTCCGTTGGAATTCGAGACGAGGGCCCGAGTTTACTTGGGAGCGTGAAGATCAAATGAAGAAAAAGTACCCTCATCTTTTCGTTAACCCTTAGTCCACGTCTTAAGCTTTGAGGACAAAGCTCTTTTAACGGGGGAAGAATGTCACACCCCAAAAATTTCAGGTCAATATTTTAAACTTTTCCGATCATTATTTTTGACTTTTATACGTTACGTTTGAATCTGGCAGTTTACCGGGAAGTTAACCCGCGTAAATCTGAAAAACATCATCGGACGCGTTTCGACTTTGGATTTTGATTAGTTTAGATATTATATGAGTTATTTTATCTTTTCTAAGTGTTTTGTAGTTTACGATCACTCCCGGTATTTATTTTTACGCTTTAACGTTTAAATTACATTTTTCGCGTTTTTGACCTAACGAAACCCCGGAAACCCGAAATCTTTTCGTGTAAACTTTAGTTATCGTCCATCTCATATTGATAAGTCAAAAATTTTGTTCATGTCCCCCTCTTGTCATACTTTGGACGCCTAAAACCAAACCAAATGCACCATAAGACTTGAAATTAATTCAAGAGCATCTTATTTGAATATTCATGCATGTGCATGAAAGTGACACATGAGAGGGTCATCCTCATGCACACTTTTCATGCTAACTAATACATGTGATCCCTTAAAAGAGTGTAAGAGATGAATGACCACCTTTGACCTTAAAAATACAAATAAGAGTATAAGTTATGAACCATAAATTTTTTTGCTTGGTCTTGCCCTTGTGTACCCAAAACCGGACGCACCATGGTCCAAAAAGGAATGGCTCAGGCCACTTAACTTAAGCCAAGGACCCATAAAACCCTAATTCACACCTTATATAAACCTCACTTTGCAAGACTTAGGTCATTTCATACACTCCTTGCCTCACCAAAAACATTTTCTCTCTTCCCTTGGTTCCAAAAACCCAAGGCTAACCACAAGCACAATAAACATTCTATATATTTTGATTTTCCTCAAGATCCAAGCATTATAAGTTCATCTCTAGTCATATCTAAAGTGTTTTAAAGTATTGGTTCTTTGATTTAAAGGCTCTTCTTCAAGATCGAAAGTTAGGGTTTCAAGATTTGTTGTTGGGTTTTATAGATCTAGTATTTTGGGGGTATAGATCTTGTGATTTCTCTACTTGTTGTTCATTCTTGTAAGTATCTTGAATCTTTTTTTGTGATTTACTTATGATCTTTCATATATGTTCTAGATCCATACATCCATATGTTATGTTTTAATTTTTGGAAGATTATAAAAAAAGATTTTATAAATAATGATGTTACTTTGTTTCACTAGTTAAATAATATGTTCTTGGTGGGATGAGTGTTGAATGAGAGTTGCAACAATAGAAATGAAGAGATTAGGTTAGTTTTAGGAATGGTTTTGTTGTGGATTAGTTGTGAATGGAGATTAGGCTAGATTAGGCTAGATTAGGCACTATTGTGAAGTTTGATGTGATTTTTGGAAGCGTTTGCGAAAAATGATGTTGCTGATCCGAAATGGTTTTGAGGTTTTGATTGACCTAAAAATGTTTTCATTAGACGTAAAAGTAGTTTTTGGAGAGCTCATTTTGAATAGATAGTTTTTCATATATCGCACATTAAAATTGGACTTAAAACGGCCAAGTTATAGCCAAATGAAACTTGAAATATTTTTCGGCAAAACCGAATGAATAGTTGCTGATGTGAATAGTAAAATGGGTTTTCGAACACTTTCGAACATTTTTGGACTTTCTAAACACTAGCGAAACGTATAGTAACACATATATATTGATTAGTATCATTTAAGGACGTCGTTAACATATTTAAGGAAAAGCGTTAAGGTTACTAAAGATAGTAAGTTTGGTAAAACTTAGCGAAACGGACATAGAAGTTAAGCGATTAAGGCTAGTTTGTCACACCCCGCCAAGGCGGAATCGCAAGGCATGATCAATAGGCATCATCACAACACAAGGCGTCAAAATAGAGAAAACTAAAAATGACATTTATTAAACTCCAAAATTAAAGCGTGTTATGACAACGCCCAAAACAAAAATCCAACATATAATGCATGAAGAACAAAACATGACAAGTTCAATTGAAAACTAAAACAGATAAATCATAGACTCCGCATGCAAGCCTATGGTCCAGCTAACTCCTCTTTCTAACTCTTCACACGTTTTGCTCACCTGAAAATGATGTTTAAAACGTCAACATAATTATTGGTGAGAGTTACAGGTTTAAGACACACATATGACACCGCGATCAACAAAAACAATATTTACGAACCTATATGCATGGCTATTCTATCACAAACCAAAATTCACAATTATCTGGGGTGGATCGTACCCCTTGTTAGGTTTATGGAAAAGTGTCGATTATGTGGTTTTATTATATTTTGTTATTAGACTTTATCTTGTTTAGTTTAATATAGCTTGTAATAAGGTTTATTATGCTTTAAGTAAGAAATAGCATAATAACCAAAGTCTAGGGACTAGTATTGACAAGTTAGGAAAATAAGGAAGGGAAGCCTCCCTCCCTTTGCCTATAAATAACCCTCTAATCTTCATTAGAGGGTGATGCCTTTGTAACCAACTCTCATTTTTCCCTCCATAATAATATTTGAATTTTCCCTTCACTTGCTCTCATTCTCTCCAATCTTACATGTTGATATGATTGATTCAAGATTCATGTGACCTATCAAGTGGTATCAATCGCCAATAGAGAAGTTGAGTTCTTGATTTATGCGTGATTTTGTTCGACCGAGATTCATAAAGTGATGGTTTTCGAATTCGGTGGGTGCTATTGAGGTTTCGAGATTGATTTTGGCTATGATTTCAAGTTTTTTGGACGTTATTGTGTTCTCGGAACTGTTTATTTCATTCTCGGAAGTATGGTTTTGATTTTCGGTAGAAGCTTTGCATTCTCGGTAGAGTGGTTTTGAGTTTCGAAAGACTTTTTCTTGTAAATTTAGCAATTTCAGTACGAAATATCAGTGTAATAGATATATTCGATCTTTTGGTTCTATCAAAAATCGTTTATTAGGAATTCGGTATTAAACTCGGTTTTATCGAGTTTGTTAAGTTCACAAATTCGGTTCAATCGAATTTGTGATATAGTATAGATCGATACAGAATAAACCAATGTATAATTTTATTTTGTTTGCCCATTCCAAACTAGATAAAAGTAGGTAAAAGAAAAACAAAACATACGTGTTTTCATAAAAACACTTGAGAAATGTTAAACGAAAAAGTCTGTAAACACCACTTTTGGCTGTGGAGATTCTTTAGCCTCACAGCAATTAACAGTTTTTGATATTCGACTTAATAGATGAGACATATCGAGACAACTTCACCTTTAGTTCTTCATCAAACACCACCTTTATTTTCTTGATTTTTGACTTCATTGATGCGTAAGACACCTTCACTCTTGACTCTTCATTAAGGACCACCTCAATCTCCACTATCTTTACGTCTTGGAGTGTATTAAAGACCATATAGGTGGACATATCGCGATGGAATATACGTAAGGCCATATAAATGGACGTATCATGATGAACCCAGTTTCTTTGGATCAAGAACCTCTCCAAGGCGATCTTCTCGCGAGGAGGCATTACATCTTGAGCTTGTCTTGTGATTTGTACTTGACATGTTGATGATGGTTTGATAACACCAATATACAGTTGTACATAATAAAGATTTGTACATGTATAATCAGTAACCCTAAATGCCAAACCCAGAGTAGTGGATGGATTTATCAGAGTCACAATGCATGAGATCTGTGTGCTTGGTTTGAACACAAGCCTTAGTTTTCGAGGTCGAGCCATCCCCGTTATTGAATACATTGTTGAACTTGGTTTTTGAGTTTCTCCAACTATCTAAAGAGTAATAGCATAAAATTATCTGGTCACATATCGATTATCTTAGCAGTTAATAATATAATAGAAAACACAACGTATTTATCATAATCAGATCAAATATAAGTTAGTAACATATAATTATAACAATATCGAAGTCAGTAAGTTGATTAAGAAGTATTATATAATTTATAAACAAATGATACATAGTAAAATAACTAAGAACTACACATACATGTGAAGACCAAATCATATTGTACTATTAAGCTCTTGAAAATAACTTATTATTTGCTAACATCTTGGATCAAAGATATCAACATTAAACTATTCAACACTAGTGTCATTGATATAACCACTATTAGCATGCATCACCAGCACTTGTAGTTTAAACATCAGTTATATCCTTATCAGCATTAACATCACCAACACTACCACTATACTACTGATTAGTATTGACATCATCGTGTACACTTACATAGTTATACATGGACATTTTGTACAGTTACATAGTTATACATGTACACTTTTTCTTGTTTTTTAATTTTTACGTTTTCCAACACCGAATGGATATTTTCGAATCCAAATCAATGACAAATTAGTACTTATCAAAATTCTAATTCACACAATTCTATATACAAAAACCCTAATCTCATACAAAACAACAATTCTAACATAAAGATATACGTAACATTGAATCAAAACACAATATTATTCACAAAATAACGTATTCATTAACAATAATAGATTCACAATTACGATCAACATTCACTAAATCAATAAGAATGTGTAACAATGTAACCAAATAATTTTCTTGATCATCGGTTAATATATATTTACCTGATGAATGAATAACCAAAGTGTAGAAAATATTGGTTTGGTTTCAAGTTTCCAATCCTTCCATAGATTCTAATATATTCAAACTTCACATAGCATAAGTGCATAAGACTTTTTCTTGGACATTGATTGCAATCAGGTTTTCTATACACTATACAAGATTGGACAATTATGGCCCGTCTTGGATTCTGGACCCTGCAATATACTAATATGTAAAAAACATCACCTTCTCGACTTCTTAGATTTGTATAAAGATAACATTTTTAATCGTCGATATTTTTTTTTCTTCTTTTAAAAATCTATATCTATATAACTAGTTATAAGTCTCGTGCACGGGGCTTACACATTAATCTAATTTATTTTAAAATTTTTGTTTAATGTATACAGGCATATGCAAATTTTCTCGTGTTTAATGTTTTGTAATTGTGATATTAGTACAACTAATAATTATGCACGTGATTTTGACAAAAAAAATATTCATTATGTATTAATATAAGTGTTTTAAAACCCGGGTTGACCCGATCGCTTGAACCGTGAACCGGTCGGGTGACCGGAAGCCGGATGTTGCCGTAAAACCCAGTTGAACCGTGACACAGTGGCTCGACCGGGTAATTAAAAAACCGTGTTAAAACATTGATTAATTCGATTATTATTTTGTAAAGATTTTGTTGGATGAAAGATTTAACTTTGTTTAACGAGAAATGCTTGACTCACACAAAATTTACAAAATAATATCCACATAATGAGTTGTCAACTACATGTGGAGGGTAAAAAAGAACAAAGATAAATTATGATCCAATATGATTGGACCACAACACTTGACAAGTCATTGTGTGGATTTTGTTTTGTAAACTCTTTGTGGATGTATCATTCCTCTTGTTTAACACACATGAGTGTTGATGTTGATGTTGTTCAAATTTACTAATTAATATCATGTTGTACACAATATGTGAGTTTAATATATTTTTTGTAATAGTCTTTTATAAATTTTAAATATATTTTATATATGTTGTATTTTTAAAGTATAAAGTTTAGAATGTATAAAGTCTAAGGGGCTATTTGTTTATTTTTTAAAGTTATTAAAAAATATGGAAAATTATAAGTTTCTAGATAAGTCCATATGATTTATTTAAAATTAACCACTAAAGTTTTATCAATTACCTCCTCTTTTTTTAAGTTTTTGTTTTTCACAAATTTGACACCTATATTTTTATGTCTTTTTTTCTCTATCAGATTTCTCCACCAAATTTTTTAAATTTTAACCAAATTGGTTCAATTTTGACTTTTTATCGACCAATCAAATCGCATGATTTTACAAACATGGCAAAATCAAGCTTTCTGATTGGTCTAATTTTTTAATTTATAAGATTCAATTTGATAGAAAACTCTGAAATAATGTAATTCTTTTATTATATAAAAGATTAAAATCACAAAAAGATATTTTTTTCGAAAGTGAACATTATTGAGAAACCAAGCAACAAGATACACAAAAAATGGCAACCCAACTTTTTAGCTAGATAATAAAAAGTATGGGCTCCAAGCAAAAAAAATCATCCTACCAAAACTAAAACAAAATAAGTAAAACCACACCAAGACAAATGCACATGTGCCAAAAACACAAATGCCACAGACAACATAAGAACTATAACTAGCAAGGACCGGCCCACAAGTCAAGCAAGGTAGCAGCCAAGAATAAAGGAGTATATATGAAAGTTAGACACACCCATTTGCTATCACATGCACAATTATATCCTCAAACTGACTAACAAAATAAGGACTGTGACCCAAACACACCAACTGACACTCTGTGTATTAATATTGCAGCCACTTAGATAACCCACAACATTTTAAACCTTAAATAGATTACACATTACAAACCACTGCAAGGGACATAAAAGGCCACTGCAGCAACAACATGAGCAGAACTGAACCAAAACCTTAATCACATCGAATTTTTTGAGGTTCCCACAACCATTGTTGCCACTCTATCACTTTTTATTTTTTCCATCTTCTTGTAATATACTAAAAACTCTTGAGTTGGTTGTCTTGCACAATCTTATTCCAAGTTATCCAGGAATCACCTTCAGTCTTTCAAACATCTTTCCGAAAGATCTCATTAGTTCACCAACCACTCTAATCTTCTTATATTGAATGATGGGACCAAATTTGTCCTATTCAGTTACCCCAAATCACCAAACTTGAATGGGTTGTAAACATCAAAGTTTCTTCGATCATTGCTTGGATGAATGTGGATGTCAGTGATTGTCTCAGGCTTAAGTCTACTACTGGTGGTCCATCTATACTGATCAATCCTTTTTCTTCCTGAGCTCTTTTACCCTTGTGAGCTTTTCCAAGCTTTCTCTTTTGAGGACATTCATTTCGGCATCTTGTATCTTTAAGAAGTCCTGGCCATCCTTCTTGCTTGAAAGAGACTTTGGATCAACTCCGCCTCTTCATGTACAACCTTAATCAACTCAGGTTTGCTATGCCTTGCTTCTCTGGCAGCTTGCTCCATCTTTTCTTCTTTGTCTAAGTGAGCCTGAATTTACTCCTCAGTGAGACGATACAATTTTCCGCGGATTTCATACGGTACAATCACTAGGGTATCAGGATCCGGACAAACTTTTGTTGAGGCGTTGATAAGATTTGGTGGGGATTCGTCAGTGTCTCTAGTTATACCCTTTCTACTATCAGGCTTTGGAGTTATATGTTGAGTTTCAAGTTGCTCTTTAGGGATTTTGGACTTCAAGAATAGGATTTGTGAGCTGAAGTCTTGATGAAGATCCAATCATTTCAACATCAGGAGCAGGCTTAGTTATTAATCTGAAAATAGTGATTGGAATCGGTTCAGTGTCCTAAGGTTGATGCTCAGGCTCCTTTTCAACATCTTCAACCTCAGACTCTTTTTCAACATTTTCAGCCTCAGGCTCTTTTGTTGTGTTTAAAATTGACCAAAAAACGAGCTTAAATGACCAAAAACAGACAAAAACTGCCAAATATATGTTTGTTTTGCATTTGTATTGTGCAGGAAGTGGATATCATCAAAAAGACAGAAAACCAAGCCAAAATGACAAAACTGAGC
>BQNB010079291.1:4824-20505 GCA_026074375.1 Tanacetum coccineum
TAAATGAAGCGCTAGGTACTCAACTGGATATGAGTATGGCCTACCATCCACAAACAGATGGTTAAAGTAAGAGGACCATCCAAACATTAGAAGACATGATACGAGCGTGTGTGATGGACTTCAGAAAGGGACGGGATAGACATCTACCATTGATAGAGTTCTCCTACAACAACAGTTATCATATGAGTATTAAAGCTGCACCTTTTGAGGCATTGTATGGTTGTAAGTGTCGTTCACCTATCTGTTGGGCTGAGGTGGGAGACGCTCAGCTTATTGGCCCAAAAATTGTTCATTAAACAAACGAGAAGATCATCTAAATCAAGCATCGTCTACAAGCTTCACGTGATCGACAAAGGAGCTACGCTGATAAGAGATGTAAGCCATTGGAGTTTCAAGTTGGGGATAAGGTTATGTTGAAAGTATCACCCTAGAAAGGAATGATACGTTTCGGCAAACGGGGAAAGCTGAACCCTCGTTATATTAGACCTTTTAATATTCTCGCCAAAGTTGGAACGCTCGCATATCGACTTGAGTTACCCGAGAAACTGAGCCGTGTTCATAGTACTTTTCATGTCTCAAACCTTAAGAAGTACTTATCCGACGAACCGCTCGCTATTTCGTTGGACAAAATCCACGTCGACGACAAGCTCAATTTCATTGAAGAACCGGTTGAAATTATAGACCGCGAAGTTAAACGTTTAAAGCAAAGTCGCATTCCAATCGTAAAGGTCTGTTGGAATTCAAGAAATGGTCCCGAGTATACTTGGGAGCGTGAAGACCAAATGCAGAAAAAGTACCCTCATCTTTTTGCTAACCTTGAATCCGCATCTCAAGCTACGTCCTAAGCTTTGAGGACAAAGCTCTTTGAACTAGGAAAGGATGTGACACCCCAAGAATTTCTGTTTAATAAATTAGCCATTTTCGTTTAGTAACTTGAATTTTTAAGGTTTTGTTTAATATTTACGTGTAACCGGGAAGTATTCCCGCTCTTATCTGAGAATCGTCTCTGAGAGTGAACCGGGAAGCCTAACGTTGTAGTACTTTGGCAATAATTGCATTTTTCATTTTATGGCAATATATAAAATTTCATAATTTTCGGTGATACCGTTATTCGTTTCGTTACTTGCGTAAATCGTGGTTTACTTATAACATGAGTTTTTGCATGCAAGACTTGGAAATTAAATCAAATAGGAAGCACTAGCCAAATAAAATGAATAAAATTCACTTTGGTCCCTTCCCCATGCATGCATGCTTCCAAACCAGCATCACATGTACCCTTGGTGAACAAGTTTGAATTCAAATCAAATAAAAACAAGCCTTAATCATATGTTTTGAGCCAACTTAAATTTGATTGGAGGATCAAATTGGCCCCCTCCCCCTCCTTGTCTCTTGTCCACGGCACACACACACACACTTTTAGTGTGTGAAGTAAACTTGTGTTATATAAATTTTGTTGCTTCCATTATTTCATTCATAACACACACACTTGTATTTTTAGCTTTCTTTTTCTCTTTTGCTCTCCCTCTTCTCTTAAAACCCACGGCCAAACCACCCTTTATAGGGTTCCCATTTTCTTTGATTCTTTTCAAGATCCAAGTGTTCTAAGTTCATTTTCAAGGGTTTCTAAGGTAGATCCAAGTATTGGTTGGTTGATTTTCAAGGGTTTCTCAAGATTATAAAATTAGGGTTTCTAATTTTATAAGTGGGTTTTATAGATCTAGTCATTTTGGGAATAGATCTTGTGATTCTCTACTTGTTTCTTCATTCTTGTAAGTATTTCTTGGTCATCTCTTGTTTCATTTCCTTTATTCTTATGAATATTGTTCAAGTTTAAAGAATTCCATGGTTGTGTGTTACTCTTTGAAATAAGAAATGATAAAAGTAACTTGACAACTTTTATCCTTAAAAATGAATAGTTTTATGTTTGTTGTTTTTTAAGTGTATGTGAGATGAGTTGAAAAGTGTATTGAACAATAGAAATGAAGGGATTAGGTTAGATTAAGTGTGGTTTTGTTGGTTGGTTTGGTAGTGATCGGGATTAGGCTAGAATAAGCACTATTGTGGCGTTTGGATGGATTTTTAGGAGTATTTATGAAAAGACATGTTGCTGATCCGAATTAGTTTTGAGGTTTTATGAGTGAACTAAAATGTCTTCATTAGGCGTAAAGTAGTTTTTGAAGAGCTTGTTTCGAATAGATAGTTTTTCACATATCGCACTTTAAAATCAGACTTAAAACGGGACAAGTTATAGCCAAATGAACTTGAAATTTTTTTTTCGGCAAAACCAATGAATTGTGTGCTGATAGTGATTGTAAAAAGGTATTTCGGAACACTTTCAGACATTTTGGACTTTCTAACACTAGTGAAACATATAGTATAACACCACAACATTTTTATATAAACACTAGCAAAACATATAGTAACACATATATATAGATTAGCATCATTTGAAGACGTCATTAACGTATTTTAGGAAAATCGATAAAGTTACTAAAAATAGTAAGTTTGATAAAACATTAGCGGATTTGACTTGGAAGTTTAGCGATTATGGATAGTTAGCGCATTTTGAAAATAAAGAAACTTAACAAATATAGGGGACGGTATTAACGTCTTGAAACTAAAAAACTTTCCTAAAATAGAAACTTTCTAAAAGTAGTAATTTTTGGATGAACGCCAAGACTTGACAAAAAAACTCTATAATTTTATTTAGTCATACTTTATTAAACAAACTAAAGCACAAACACATATGGATGTCTTTCCTCTTGAAAGTGTATCGTACAAGTTTCGGTTATATTTTGTTTTCATAAGACGTGTCATTTATTTAGGTCACGTGTAGGACCTCTCGGCATTATTTCTTCCTCGTTGATTATCGATTCACCACTTGCTTAAGGTGAGTTCATAGCCCCATGTTTTACCTATTTTCAAATGCTTTATACTTTGGGGTGAGAAACATTGTTTGCTTTTAAAATTGAACACAAGTACTTAACGTGAGTTTTACATGTTTATGTGTTGCCTAAGTTTTGCTACAAACCACTATTGCCCGAACTATCATAAACCGTTAGTCACATATGGCCAATTGGATTGGTTAAGTGAGCGTGAATGCGTAAATAGATCTATTAGGACTAATTATCCCTATCTGCTTTGGTTCCACTTAACGAAGAATAAATGGATATATTTCATGTCGATTATGCGTTGTGGTGGTCTTTGGTTTGGGACACCAGTTAAAGGCAAGAATACTATGTGGCATGATATGATATGCCCTGTTTTATTAGCATCAGTGTCATGAGCTTAGCGTAATAGTAAATACTTTTTATGTGATGTTGTATCTGTTATAGTAGTCGCATGCGTTTTGAAATCTTGTGGTCCACTCTTGTATTAACTTAAACCTATGAATTCACCAACATTATGTTGACATTTTAAACATGTTTTCTTAGGTGCTTAGCTTGGCTTGATTCTTGATGCTAAATGAAGTCTATGTGCTATGTGACTTCGCCAATTTCAAGACTTATCTATTTTCATAGTCGTTGTCAATGTCAAATTTTGTTATGCTTCCGCTACATTTAACTCTCTTATGATCGGTTGTAAAACTTAAATTAATTTTCTTTTATGCAACGAGTACACTTTTTCAAACGTCCATGATTAGTGGTCGTTCTTTATTGCTTTAAGTTCGGATTGTTATGACGTCACGCCCTCGGACACGTATTCCGTCCAGGCCCCGTCTGGGGGTGTGACAGATAGGAAGTCCACAACAGGAGGTTGTCAATTCCTAGGGTGTAGACTAATTTCATGGCAATGCAAGAAACAGACTGTAGTTTCTAATTCCACAACTGAAGCTGAGTATATAGCTGCTTCAAATTGCTATGGACAGGTGCTTTGGATCCAAAATTAATTGCTGGATTATGGATATAACTTTATGCAGACTAAGATTCATATTGATAATGAGAGTACTATCTGCATAGTTAAGAACCCTGTTTTTCACTCAAAGACAAAGCACATTCAATAAAGTTGTGCTTATTGCTCTCAGAAGAAGGGATGTCTATGTTATTGACATGTCATCCTACAATGAAGAAAGCAATGCATGTTTGTTTTCCAAAGCATCCAACAGTGTTAACTGGCTTTGGCATAAGAGAATATCCAACATCAACAAACTTACAAGACAAAATCTTGTAGTTGGTCTTCCATCTCTTACTTTCTCAAAAGATAAAACTTGTTCAGCCTGTAAGAAATGGAAGCACCATAGAGCATCATTCAAAACCAAAAGATCATTTTCTATCAGCAAGTGCTTACATCTCCTTCATATGGATTTGTTCGGACTTGTTAAACCCCAAACCATCTGCCACAACAAATATACCCTGGTTATAGAAGATGAGTACTCAAGGTACACCTGGGTATTTTGCCTCAAGAAAAAAGAGTGATGCAGCTGATTGCCTCATGTCTTTTATTAAAAAGATGGAAAATCCCAATCAAGTAAGGGAGCTGAGAAGTGATAATAGAACAAAGTTTAGAAACCCAAGATGATAAAAGAAATTCCTATACGAAAAAAGATTCTCAAAATTTCCATCTCCTGTAGTACCCTTAAACTAATGCTGTACGGTAAAAAGAAACAAAACCTTAATTAAAGCAGCTAGGACTATGTTGGATAGTGCAAATCTCCCTAAAGAATTTTGGGGAGAGGCTGTAAACATTGATTGTTACACCTAAAATAGATCCATCATTGTCAAGAGACATAGGAAGACAACTTATGATGTATTCAGAGGAAGATCTCCTGATATCAGCTACTTCCATGTGTTTGGTTGTCTTGTGCACATTTACAATTACAGAGACCACTTGGGAAAATTTGATACAACAACTAATGATGGATTCTTTCTTGGCTACTCTCCAATGGCCAAAGCATTCAGGGTATTCAACATTAGAAGACAAGAAATAGAAGAAACCTATCATGTTACATTCAGTGAAGATGATGAAGAAATTTCCAAATCCAACGTAGAGGGTGATGAAATTAACTTTAATGAAAACAAATCCTTCCCTGATGATGAATTCCTTATACCAAGAAACAAAGTATCTTAATGTTCTGGTAATGATGATTACATTCCTTATGTCCTAGCACATGATCCCCTTTCCACAAACAATATCTCCATCCTTGATAATGTCACTCCCTCAGAGACACCTATTCTTCAAGACTCAAACCCTTCTAATGAACACCCTGAATTCACCTTAGCTGATGATCATCCTATTCTTAATAAACATGATAACTCTGAATCAGTTGAAGACTTTGGAATTACTAAGGATCAAGTCTCTACCATCATTGAACTTGTCAGTAATGTTAAACCCTCACCAACAATCATATCACCATCCGCTAAAGTATTCATCAATCCTCATGTTCTACAAGATAGATGGTCTAGAGAAAAGCACATAGAATTGGTTAACATTCTTGGTGAACCACATGTTGAGGTCACTACTAGAAGCAAAATCAGAGACTCTAAAGCTGCATCAACATATGAATGTCTCTATGTTAACTTTCTCTATGAGATTGAACCAAATAAGCTAATTAAAGCTCCAGAAACAGACGGATGTATTATTGAAATGCAAGAAGAGCTAAATCAATTTAAAAGAAACAAGATCTGGACTCTAGTTCCTATACCTCATGGCAAAACCATTATTAGAACCAAATGGATATGGAAGAATAAGATGGATTAGCATGGGATTATTGTCAAGAACAAAGCAAAGTTGGTTGCTCAAGGGTACAATCAGCAGGAAAGGATTGATTATGATGAAACTTTTTCACCTGTTGCAAGACTTGAAGCCATCAGGATATTTCTTGTTTATGCAACCTACATGGGTTTTGTAGTATTTCAAATGGATGTGAAAAGTGCTTTCCTTAATGGAAAGATATCAAAAAAATTATATGTTCAACAACCATCTGGGTTTGAGAGTAGTGAATTTCCCAACCATGTGTGCAAGATTGATAAAGCTCTTTATGGTCTTAAACAAGCTCCCAGAGCATGGTATGAAACACTCTCTAAACTTCTCCTTCAGCACAAGTTTGTCAGAGGTACCATTGACAACATTCCTTTTACATATAAAACTAAAAGTGATGTTATGATTTTTTAGATATATGTGGATGATATCATCTTTGGGTCAACCAGTGTTAAACTCAGTAAACAATTTGCTAAGTTAATAACCAAAAAGTATGAAATGAGTATGATGGGTGAATTAACCTATTTTTGGGTTTTCAAATAAAGCAAGATTTAAAAGGAATCTTTATTTGTCAAGAAAAATATGTTAAAGATTTACTCAAAAAGTATGATCTAGCTGATAGTGCCTCAGTGAAATGCCCTATGCTTCCCCCAAACAATTTGGGCCCTGATGAATCAGAGGTCTCTATTAATGAGACTTTGTTTAGAGGCATGACATGGTCACTTATGTATCTTACAGCTAGCAGACCTGATACACAATTCTCCACATGTCTTTATGCTAAAAGAATTTTTAGGTATCTGAAAAGAACTCTAAATCTAGGCCACTGGTATTCAAAAGGATCATCCTTCGATCTGAAAGCATATTCAGACTCAGACTATACTGGATGTAATCTAGATAGAAAGAGTACCTCGGGGGGCTGTCAAATATTTTGTGGAAAGTTAGTATGTAAGAGTGCAATGAAGCAAAGCTCAGTGGCTATGTCATCAGCTGAAGCTAAGTATGTCGTTGCTGCTGGATGCTATGCTCAAGTCCTCTAGAACAAAATTCAGCTGGCTAACTATGATGTTCTCTATGACAAGGTGCCTATATTTTGTGATAATACAAGTGTCGTTGCCATTTCAAACAATTCAGTGTTGCATTCTAGGACTAAACATATTGACATCAGGTATCACTTCATTAGAGACCACATTTTAAAAGGTGATATTGAGCTTTATTTTGTACCCACTGAATTGCAACTAGCTAACATTTTTATAAAACAACTAGCCGAGCCTAGCTTTACTACATTGGTCTCTGAGTTGGGTATGCTCAACATTAAAAAGAGGTCCTTGATAAGAAAAAGGTTTTAAGTGATTCTATGACTTGAATATTAAATGTTTTTAAGGGAAATTTAATGTAACTATTAAGTTCAAAGACAAATATTCTTAATATTTAATTCAGATTTACTCTAAAAAGGTTACCTACTTTCTCAAAAAAGGGGGGTTTTACAATACATGAAGGGGCAAAGGGCCCACATTTTGTGACAGTTTACCACTACGCATTTAATGCGGATCTCAAATATTTTTTATTTTTCAAAATATAAAATCTTTTGTGGTATAAACTATTCACTTCACACACATACACATATCACTTTTCCAAATCAAAACCCTAAAAACACCATTTTTATCATCTCTCACAAATCCTTTCATCAAAAGAAGCTAAAACCATCTCTTTTAAACAACAATGGCTTCAGATGCTTCATCACGACAACAACCAAAACTTACTCCTGCATCCAACGTTCACTTTGAATGTGAAGATGGTCACATATCTTTCAACAATAGCATTACTTTGTTGGAATCTAAAATTCCTTTATACAATGATATGCTTTAGTTTTTATCAAACAGTTATATCTCTACTGACTTAACAAAACAACCTTCAGCATACTACTCGAACTACCTTAGGGAATTCTGGTATACGGCCGAGGTAGAGAGTGCAACGAACACAATCACCTTCACCCTTTCTAATTTTAAAAAATGTTTATCCTTCAACCGTGATGTCTTTTCATCCATCATTGTTATGAATTATACTGAGAATTTTTCCCCTTTACCTCAAAAGGAAACGATGAAGGCTGCTTTAATAACTATGGGACTTGTTAACGAGAATGACCCTAAGCTTTCATCCTTCGAGCTCGTCAACTCATCTTCGCTGAGAATCAGATACTTCTTAGTGATTTGGGAAGGTTCTTATGTTATATATTATCAAATGTTTGGGAGGTAATCAGGGAACTCATGATCAGATGAACATCAACCAACATATGATAGCCTATGGTTTGTGTTGGGGTTGGATATTGACATTGTTGGTATTTTGTTCTCTGATCTTGTTACCAAGTTAACCACTAGGAAAAAAGGAAGAGATCAGAACATCTGTTATACTAGATATTCATCCCTTATCATTGAACATCTGTTGGGAGAAGCCTACATTAATGAAAATCTTAATACAATAAAACCCTATCACATCACTTCCTCGACTTTTAAACCTTCAACTGCATCTGAGGTTCCTTTAACCTCTTATATGCAAAAAGTGGCAAAACTTTCTGAACAGACTGAAAAGCCTTTGATCCTTCCATCTAAGGAAGTGAATACTGACACCACCATTGATAAGTCATTTTCTAGGACCTCTATACATCTTGGTGCTCAGTCCAAACTACAAAGAAACAACTGGCAAGAAGTCAAAGAAGAAGAGAAACCCTCCTTCCTCTAAACCAAAGACTTCTAAAATTGCCAGGAAATCATCTCCATCTACACAAGTCACTGATACTCAGCACGCTGAGGAACCAATGACCATCGCTGATGCCATCAAAGTCTAGATGCCTTTGAATCAACAAAGAAGCAAGGAAACCAACCTAAGATCGCTAATGCCAAAAAGGTAACAACAATTAAATATTAGGGTCACTGCAAGCAACCACTCTTAAACTTCTCTAGGAGAGAGTGGTGAAGTTAAAGGCTACCCTCAACCTAATAGAGAGTCTGAGTTAGCATTGACATTCCTATATTTTATGTACACTATGAGTCTGCACACAAAGAATGATACTCTTAGGTTTATACAACCTGATGTTGACTCTGAAAACTCTAGACTTTGCCAGGATTAACACATCTAGTGCATGAAAGTCAGACCCATGTATGAACTGAACTTCACTTAGATTCAGGGGTCCCTAACCCAATCAAAAGAGTCCCAAGGTCTTAGACCTTTGGGGGACTGAATAATCACACTCAGTCTTCCTAAGGTCAGCGTACTAGCGATCCTTCCCCACATTACAAACTCACAATGAAAAGAGTTCCAAAAATCTTAGACTTTTGAGGGGACTGGATAATCGCACCCAGTATTCTTAGGGGCAGTGAATGTCGACCATTAACTTCATTACAAAATCACCTTTTTCAATTAACAAGTTTATACAGGTACAAGAAAACATTACTAATGAGGCTGAACATTTTGTTAAAGAAAAGAGGTTGATGATGAGTTCACTGACTCTGGAATCAGGTCACTAGGTAATGTGACATTTGAAGAGCTGCATAGGAATGCTGAGGAGAGTTGCTATGATACTGAATCTGAACTAAAGGTTGTTAAAATATTCAACCTACAATACTATGATGATGACGATCAAATTAAGTTCATAGTCCTGTATACTCTGACATAGAGGATGATACAAAAGCACAAGGTGATAGGATAAAGATCACTTTGACTGACTCTTCTAAGGGAAAAACTTGACCAAGACTGAAAACAAAGGTGGAAGGGCTGAGATGTTGAATAACATACTTTATTGACTAGCAGCTATGGAGCTAACTCTAAAATGAAAATGTGAATGCATGTATAAAGATATCAGTGAATACAAACAATAAAATATACATATAATATTTCTAAAATGCAATTTAATAACTTTCCTAAGTCTCCTTTAAGAAAAGCTCAACCTCTAAAAGATATATAATAATATATAATACGTATATTTAACGGGACGAATGATCACCCGGGTCGTTCCCCAACGACATGTGAAATTTAAAACTACGTTTTAGCTCCGGATTAGATATTGAATGAAGAAAAAGAACTTTTTTGATTATCTATAACTACTAAATAAAGCAACAATTAAAATGAACAATTAAAAGCAATTAAACACTTAGATAATTAACGGGTAACAAATAAAATGCGATAATTAAGCAAATACACTAAAATTAACTCCTAAAAATGCAAACTAAATTTATAAACCTAAAATAGGACAAAAGAAAATTTTAAGAAAAAGAAAAATATTTTTTTGATTATTTTTGAATTTATTATGAATAAAAACAAATTTACTCTAATTTAAATCCAAAATATAGCAAATTTAATTTCTAAAAATTAGAAAAAGATTTAAACTTTGAAATCAAAAATAACATAAAAACTCACATAGTATCCCTTAGGAAAAGGGAGGGAGGGGGGAAGAAAAAAAGGGGGAAAAAAGAAGGAGGAGAAAAAAAAAAAAAAAGGTGAAAAAAGGAAAAAAAAAAAAGAAAAGAAAAAAAAAAAAAAAAAAGGAAAAAAAAGGAAAAAAAAAAGAAAAGGTGAAAAAAAAGGGAAAAAAAAAGGGGAGAAAAAAAAAAAAAAAAAAAAAAAAAAAAAAAATAAAAAAAAGAAAAAAAAAAAAAAAAAAAAAAAGAAAAAAAAAAAAAAAATAAAAAAAAAAAAAACTATTTTTAACTATTTTAAAAATTAAAATCCTATTTTTAAAATTAAAAATAAAAGCTCAAAAATGAAAATTAAATTCCAAAAGGTGTAAAAATGATTTTACTGAATGTAAACCTACAAGTACTTTTTATAAAACTAAAAACTATTTTTTTGAATTTTTATAAAACTTTTTTCTATTTTTTATGAATTTTCTAAAATTAAAACTTTCGAAAAATGATAAAAATTAATCTACTTAATGAAAAATTACCAAAAAATCAGGAAAAGTCTAACTAGTAACAAAGAAGATAAGAAAAATAGAACCAAGATCCCAGCTTATCTAATAAGCTGGGAAAATAAGCAAACAGGCTACGGCTTATAAAAAATTAGAAAAAGGAAAACGTGTATAAAGATTAAAAAGAAAGGGATGTTGACGGATGAGCTATTGTAGCATGATGGTTAACACGTTGGGTATGTAAGAGTGAGGTCGTGGGTTCTAGCCTGGCAAACACCCCTTTTTGCAATTTTTTTATTTTACTTATTTTTGAAAAACAAAAGTTGGAACTTGTAAAGGACACAATTTTAAGCAACTTTAAAACTTCACTTTTGGTCTGAAAATGTCTAAAAAGCTCTGAAACAGCTTATTTATAAGCTGACATCAGTAAGTTGGATTTTGAACTAATATTTGCTTGGTTACACTAAAACAGTTGCATAAGCTTCAATTTAAGCTCAATTCAAAAAGTAAAAGCTGTTCCTAAAAGCTTAAGTTGTCTAGAAGCTGATTCTAACAAATTCACTTAACCACTAATTCTTTAAGCTAGCTGAAATTGAAGAAGAAATAAGCAAACTCAGGCACTAGTTCAAAAGGCTTAAAAATCTAATAAGCTAAAAAGTTAAATAAGCTATAAGATAACCTAAGCTTTTGAAAACTAAGTTTTCCTACATATAAGCATGACAACAAATCATAAAAATCAAGTGCTATAAAGCTAAATTCCTAAATAAAGAGCTAAAATCTAGACACTACTGTTTTTGGTCTTTTTAAGTTTTTATTGATTTTTAAAAGCTAAATTACCCTAATGTTTAAGCTAGAAATCAAAAACTTAGACTCAATCTATATTAAGCTACATAAAAACTACAAGCTACTTGAATTATTTAGGCTAATACTAACTTAGGCTAGCTAAAATGCAAGTTCAAAGGGAAATCAGTAGGAACAGCCTATGTTCCTGCTGATGCACTTGACTTAAAGGAGCAAAACAAAAATGTAGGTAACCTTGTGGTTACCACAGTACTTAACACACTCACTATGAGTGTATAAACTTAAAACAAGCAATATCTAAGCCTTGGAAGGCTTAGATTAAATTTTCACAAGCAACAAGAAAGGGTAAAAGTACCCTGGTGCTGGCACACTAAAAATAAGCTCAAACTTTTTCAATTTTAAAAACTAACTTGTGAAAACTCTTTTCCTAATGTTTTTAAATGAAATCAAAGCTGTCTCAAATGATTTGCACAAAAACCTTTGACTTTTTGAGGTCAAAACAACTAATGCCAAACACCCCTTAACATAAGACAGATTATGATTAAGCTATTGAATTTAAGATCTAATGAACTAAACTTAAGTACCAGATGCTAATTAGCTACTAACTAACCTAATAAACATAAATCATCAACCATTTAAGCTAAATCTAGAATCTAAGCTTATGCTAACTAATTTTTTTTTGTTTTTATAGATTTTAAGACAAATTAAGCTATAACAAGATCTATATTATAAAAAACTAACACAGATGATCAAACACACTTAATAAGCTAGAATAAAAGTAAATAAGCACTAATAAGCAAACATATTAAGCAATTAAGCAGTTTACACTAATAAGCACTTATTTAACTAGGAATTAAAGGACAAAAAGAAGTTAAATGAAAACTAACCTTCAGCTTCAGCTAAACAGAAGCTATGGCTCAATTGAGCTTAATCAACAGCTCTGGCTTATTAGAAATAAGCCAGTATAAGTCCTTGAGAGCCCTTCCCTTTCTGGCTCTCCTTCCATAAGTTTCCAAGTCAAAAAAAAAACAAAGGTAAATAGGATTACCTGATTTTAGTTATTCAATGTATGATTAAGACCAAGTTAAACTCAAATTATGAGCTTATAGACTCATAAGAGCTTATAAGAGCTTATGATCATTTATCTTAACAATTGAGGAAAAATGAGGACAAGATAAAAAGCTTATGACAATTATGAAACTGAATTTTATTAACTAAAAAGCTGATTACATTACTTTAAAAAGAAGATTACAAAACATTGGATTAAAATTAAGCTAAAACTAAGCTAAAAGCTACTAAGTGAAAAAGAAAAAAAAATGATGTGTGTGTATGTGAGGTCCTATTTATAGCATCCCAAGGAACCTTCTAGGAGTGCCTTCTTGCCCACGCTCCTTCCAATCATGGCCTTTGATCATTAGCTAATCATTGGAGGAGTAATCATATCCGTTGGATCACAATTGAGCTCACACGGATTGCCAGCGTGGCAATCCGTTTGAGACTCATTTGTGCTTCTTTTGAGAGTAGATTCAGTGTAAAAACCAACATCCCTTGTGCTTCTTTGCTTGTACACGATCCTTACTTGCACGCTTTGGCCAATAGGAGTTTGATATGACTGATTTGACCCTGCCAATATGAATTAGGGGCCTTCAATTGTCGTTTGTACCCCTTAATTGTCATTTGCCCTATCGTTTTACCCATGGTGAAAGTTGGAAGGGACGATGAATAGTAATCCCTTCTTGGCGCCCAAATTTAACTGAAAAGGGGTAAATTCATTTTTAAAGTTTGGGTTATTGGCATTTCCAGTCCTTGTCTTTTTTCTATAAGAGATGTAGTGTAAAATGATTTTGGTAAATGACAGAAAAGGTCCTTGTGGTTTATAAAAAGGAAATGGGCTAAGGGTTTTGGTCTTTTTGGTTTTGGTCTTGGACTAAAATTTAAGGGTTTTGGTATCCGGGTAAGATTTTGAAGGATTTAGGGCCCATTAAGGACCATTTGTGTAATTCTAGGAAACTTGAGGGACTAAAGTGAAATTGTTTTGGGTTTTGTCCTTTTGTTGATTGAGAATTGACCAAGGGTTGACTTTTCTTGGCTTTTGGCTTTAATCTTTGGGCTTCTTTGGCATCTTCGTTCCTCGGTCCGTTTTGGCTCGTTTTTTTGACGTTTATTCTTGGAGTTTTATGATATACCGTACCTGCACACAACAAAACACAAAAACAATCATATAGTTTGCCCAATTTAAAATCTGTTTTGGGTTTAATTTTGCAATTTTAGGTAGAAACGAATATGTGTTATTTTAACACTTATCATCGCCGCTTTGACTTCCAGTGTTGGACACCTATAGTCCTTCTTAGCTCAGCAAGTGGCTGACAAAATCGAGGGCTCTGTACCCAGATTAGTGGCAGATGCATTTAAGGAGAGAGTGCCTAAATTATTATCTGACACCCTCAAGAACATTCTTCCTCAGATCATCAAGGACTCTGTCAAACATGCTCTTTTAAAGTTTGACAAAAGAGTCAAGAATTCTCTTAATGCTGAAATTCCTGAGTTACTTATCAAACCACTAAACAATGCTTTCAATCTCCTTAACAAAAAGGAACACAACATGTTTTTCAGTCTTCAAAAGTTGCTGGACAAGACCATCAAAATCAAAGTGGACAAATCTGTTCTACGCAGTGTTAGAAAGGAAGTTACTGTTGTCCGAGAACTCCTAAAATACGATGTCAACCAGCTGGACAAAAATGATTTTAATCTTCGCCAACTGGTTGACCTGATCAGGGATCTGGTTGTCCTGATAGACTCAACATTAGCTTCTACCAAAGTTGTTCCTGAGGGGGAGAAGAAGTATACTCAGGAAAACAAAGAGTCAGTGATAACAATTCTTGCACCAGCTCAGAGGGAGCAAAAACCGAGTAATAACACACCAAAACTAAAATCTACTAAAGAAGCAAAGGTTGATGCTCAAGGTGAGCAATCATCTGAACAAGCTCCTCCAATATCAACTGCTCTAGTGGTTCATTCTTTTGAGGAAAAACCCACAGAGGATGAACCTGTATTCAAGAAGCTAAGGTTCTTAGTACCAAACCTAAACATTTAATCACCAACTACTTTGAAGTCTCTCATGCCATAAGGCATCAGACCACTAGCTATCATTAACATGCCTATGGATCAATTCACTGATAGCCTTTTCAACACAACCTCATCTGAATTCTCCCCAACTCTTCTCAAGGATGATAAAGGCATGGGTGTAGCATCTAAAAAAGATCCATTAAAGGAATCGATCCTACTAATAGATGAAGGAGGTTAGCTTCTAAATTACTAAATCTTCAACAATTCAGATTGTCTTGAAAAAGGATGACACTGGAATAAGCTAAAGCCCATATGGAGGAGATTAAGAGCCTAGAATTTTTGAAGCCTGAGAAAGAGAAGTCTGAGAAGAGGCTAAAGGTGCTGACTCCTAAGCAACTGGAAGCTCAGGCAGTTGAATTGGCTGCCTATGAGGCCAAGAGGGCAAAGATGCTACAAGAGTATAACCACTTTATAACTTTCAAGGCTGATCACTTGCCTATCACAAAGATCAGTTACATGGTTAACAACTCTACCAAAGAAGCATATATGAGAATCATTAGAGACAATCAACCACTAAATCTCACTGTTTATGACAAGTTTGTATAGAAGATGCCGGGATTCAGTGAATGGGTTGAAGTACATGCATTGGCCTCTAAGGTGAGAAGCAAGTCAAATGATCTGATACTCAAGAATCTATAAGCAAAATTTTAGTGGGTGAAGATACAAGCTGTAAAACTTGGCATCCCTCTACCACCTCAGCTAACATCATTTGAACTCCCTCCAACTGAGAGGAAAGCGGGCATGAAAAGGAAGAGAAGGATTGAGCTTATTCATGAAACATTCGTCAAGGAAAACATAGTAGTGGATGGGATGCAGAGGAACCTGACTCTACCAGAAGGAGTGGTTGGAAAAGCTGACATGGTGATCAAGGAACCGAAAGCTGGAATTTTCTTGTACAATGGCAATTTTGATCTGGTATTCCAAAGAAGAAGTTAGTACGCTCTAGAAAGCACTCCTCAGCTCATAAGGATTCAAAATCTGATCAAGATTGACTCTAAATATGCTCAGTAGGTGTATGATGAATTAATCTATAAAATTAAGTCTAGGCCTAACTTTGTACAAGCTAGGGAAATAGTTAAAAAGAATCTAGATGGTATGGACTGATTGTAATGTAATATGATGAATGAATGATTTCTTTTGATTATTTTCTTGTTAAT
>BQNB010079292.1:0-7500 GCA_026074375.1 Tanacetum coccineum
ACATATAAACGTGTGCGTCCTCTTAGGCTCGAAAATATTTCCGGACATATATTAATTCATATATGGTCATAATCCAACACATTGATTGTTAGATGTTAGGGTTGCTAGATATCATGATTATGGGAGCGGGAAAGTGATGATCCAGAAATTTGAGTTTTAAGGCGTTCTAAGGAAAATTTGTGTTAAATGGATCGGATCTTTTTTGACTTTTTCGAAATTGAGTATTCCATACTCATACGTATTTGTAAGCTAAAACTAAAAAAAAAGGATTTCCACACACGTGTTGCCGCGGAGCAACTTGTGTACGATCGCATTGCACGCAACGTAAATCTCAAAATCGGATGGCATAAAATGCATCCGTCTTTTGTAACCAGTTTAATGTCTAACTCGAGTTTCAGATTGTTTTATGAGTTAGTGACACCATCACCAATTAAAAATTGGGGTGCTTTCCGAAGTCATTTGATTTTATAACATTTGCACATATAAATCTTGAAAAGATTATATAGCACATTCTATAATCACCCAAAAAGGTGGTACAAACAAAAATACATAGCTAAGCATAAACAGGATTCTCATCTAAGTACTTGAAAGTGCTCCAATGGTTTTAGCTAACAACATAAACCGAACACTTTGGGAAAAATAAATACACATTGAAAAAAGAAACAGAAAAAAACAACACTGAACTAGCTAAAAATCAAGAATTTTTAATAACTCTTTCTAACGAGTATAATCAAAGCTCCTAAGACACTTGAAAGATTAAAAACATAAATAGCCATAGAACAATAATTTCAGGAAGAAAAAATAAAGATTCGATAACTAAAAAGCGACATCAATTTAATGATGTTTAAAGATAAAGCGTCTTTACTCTATCATGCCTTCCTCCCCGTTTGCAGAAACCCTCTTCAACAAATTGCAAGTCATATCTCATAGGCGAGTAAAACAATGCCTATAGCACGAATGAGATCTGCACCTATTATCAAACTTGATTTGCTAACAAACATGTAACCGCGACCAGCATGTGTAAAAGGAATGTTCATCGTGACCATATCATCTAAGAATGCATAACTTGACTTCCACCCCTCAAAGGATGACCAAATGAAAATGCAGCCGCACCCGTTGATAAACTGAGAGTTGTCGATGAGAGACTTTCATGGCTTTGAAACTAACCTAAATCCTTTCAATGACTTGACATTAGAAACTTTTTTGATGATTTTCATTTCGATGTCGAACTTGCAGACATAGCAGTCAACTGTGGACCGATTTACCGAAAACGCACCAACTGTAAACAAAATGCCATCACCTTGGTAGGTAAACAAGCTCTAAGATTGACCTAAAATTTATCATTCACTTGGCCAGGCTTACACAACTTGCACCAATCCGTGAAATCCGTGCGGTTGTGAATGTAGCTTTCTATTATTAACTCCACATCCGCCTGCTAAACGAGCCAGCAAACAACCCAAGGATTCTCTTAAAGCACATCCACATAGATTCTTCCACCCTCCTTATTCCAACATTACCTTGGATAGCCTAACTACAAAAGAAAACAATCTATTGATAGTTAGACAAACAATACTTCAGACCGAGACCGGATACTATATCAGTAACAAAGCACACTTGCATTTTTTTTGCACCACATCTTTTTGCAACAATAAAACACAGACTAAACAGGTCTCTCAACCATCAATGGCAAACAACCACTAGATAAATTAGTCTGACAAAAATAGCACATCAAGTATATTTAAAATTGTAACGCGTCCCACAATCGCCCAATAATACTAACTGCCGGCGTTAAAACCTGTAAGGAATAAAAATAATCTACTTGTAAGCACTATTATAAAGTGAAGGGACTAAAAGGCGTTAAGTTAACAAAGTACTCCTCATATGGAACTATAAATAGGAGGAGGTTAGTTATTTTTCATTTACAACAAGTCATTAGTCAAGAGTAGTTATATCAATATCATCTAATCAAAAAACAAGTTATCATATCTCTTTCTCTCTCTAGAACACACACTTACATACTTTACACACACTAGTCATTCAGTCAAGATCCTTTATATGTTTAATATGTGGTTTCATCGCCGATGATTGTTAGATTAGTGTGTTCATCGTCTTCTACACGTTCACAATTAAATATTCTCCATTTTCATACCATAAAGATTCAATCTTTGAGCTTATTTGATCTATTTTAATGGTGTTTTTGATGGGGAAGATGATAGTAGTTGATGAGATGATGTGGAGATTTTAGAGTGATTTGAAGTTGTGAAGGGAAAAGAAGCAAAATTAGGTTAAACTCTTGAAAATTTATGCTTAATTGTAGTGGAATTTAATGTTTTAGAGCTTGTTTTAGCTTATTGAGGTGTTAAAAAGTGATGTTTAGCAATTTAAGTGGTTAAATTTGGTTAAGAATTGATGTTTATGGATTAAAAAAATGGTTGATTTTGAGTTTGAAGCATCACCATAAAAAGCTGAAGCAATACAAACGGATTTGATCATTTGTAATAAGTAGAAAACCATGATGAAATCTTTCATTTTAGACTCCAATGCATACATATATGCCAAGCAACAATTCACGTGAGAGAAAAACATGCTTAAAAGGTACAACGTGTAAAGTTGGTGAGTTCAAGTTTTCTGTAAACAAAATGGACCAAAGTTCTTAAAATATGTGTGACCTGTTCGATCCTGTATTTCCCCAACAATGTATTGTATGAATGTTGTAATTCAAAGAGTTGTAAAATATGCATGACCATTTCAATCCCCAAATAGTCCCAAAAACGTAAGTATTAATGGACCACCTTTGTTCAAAGTATCCTGATAATCAAAACCATCACGAAAATTCAAATAATATGGTAGATAGAAAAAATGTATAATTGTAGGGACCGCAAGATTCCCATCGAGATAATGCATCGAAATGCAAACGATCACAAAATTGTCCATTACGTAATCCAACGACTCATGATACTGAAGCTCGACATAAATAAATAGCAATATAAAATTGCCCACATTGCCCGTATTGATGTTCTACCCGGAACATCCCAAATCCGACTTGTATACGTTCGTTCCCGGTGATAGCTAATCATCCGAAACGGGGCGTCACCCCCAAATAATCTATATATAACATCGCGCTTACTGAACCAAATCCAATTGGTTATACATAATTAACCGTTCATGATAATAGCTCATTGGGTATTGTAACCTAGGCAAACACTATCCATAATGTAAAAATGTCACTTGCTTCCATTGTAAAAAACCCATGCATATTTTCTCACCCTAAAACCGCGTCCCATAATGTAACCAAGTATTGTATCTCACCGCGAGGATATAAAAACTAAGTATGTAAACCAATTTGGTAATCAACCATGAAATGCATTTTTGTAAACAAGCATGTTCTCACCCCAAAAATATATGTAAAACTAGTAAAACATGGGGCTATAAACTCACATTGATGTTGTAGAACGATTGGCAGAACTGCACAGATTAAGCACAACACGAACGGAAAACCGGAACGGCTCGATCAAGAAGTTGCGGTTTATCTTAACGGAAAAGACCCACTAGCCTGGACAATGTATTTGGGATTTCCCGAAGAATGGGTTACATCAACGCGACACTTGATAAGAATTTATGATTTTAAAGTAATAGTTTGGTGGTTGGTTAAATAAAATAAATCGAAAAAGTAAACCCAACGTATGTAATATAGTCCGTATATATTACATATGGAAAATGGACAAGTATATAATTCATATGGTGAATTATATAACAAAGACAAACAACCAAAAGAATAATCGAGGTATATAATACTTTGCAAGTATTATATAAGAAACGTGAGAAAAATAACTGAAGCAAAACAATTCGACACGTTTTCAGAAATCACCAATTAAATTAATAAAATGTCCTTGCATAAAAGTAAACGTACGTTTTAAAGTTTCATAATATATAAACGATGTTTTCAAAGCTTTTACAATCATTATGACTTTATCTTCCAGTCGAGAATTATAAAATAATATTTTATAATTTAGTGTTTCGTTACGACTTTTAACTAAACTAGTTGCGTTGTTGTAAAAGTATAACTTTCGTTTATGTATCGGTTTATTGTATAATTATAAATTAAACAATCTTAAAGCTATATAACTTAAATCCTTTTTCAATCAATCCGTTTTGCAATTACTCGCGCGTTTTAAATATATATATATAAACTAAACTAAACCAAATAATAAATATTACATTTATTTAACCAATTTAAACCACCATTATATCCGGTTTTATTATCAAATATTGAAATATATTTATTAGTCCATTTTTGTAAACCAAACTCACCCTATGTTGCTTCGCTAAACCAAACGCGCCTATTTCTGCTAAACCAACCAAACGGACCCCTTTGTTGTCTTCTCTAAACCCACACGCACCCCTAATGGTTTTCTACACACCCAAACGCACCCTACGGTTTTTCTGCTAACCCCAAACACACCCTTAGTGTTTTCTGCACAACCAAACACACCCTTACGGTGTTATCCAGCAAACCAAACACCCCTGTTTGGTTAACTGCCAAACCAAACGCACCCTATATGTTTTTCTACTAACCCCAAACGCACCCTTGGCTGATAAACCTATAACCAAACGCACTCTTGTTGTTTTATAATAAACACAACGCACCCTAAACGCTGAACCGAACCAAACGCACCCTGCGTGGTTTTTATAACCGAACCAAACGCAACCCTTATGGCTGTTTTAACAGCCAAACGCACCCTACTCGGTGTCGAGACAAACCAAACGCACTCTTTTTGTTGGCTGTCACAGTCAAACGCACTCTTCGATGGTGTTAACCCGAAACCAAACGCCCTCTTGGGCTGTTAATAACAAACAAACGCACCCTTGGTGCGGCTTATGAAAACCAAACGCAACCAAACGCACCCTTGGCTGTCCACAGCCAACCAAACACACCTTAATCGGTGTCGAAACCCAAAACGCACCCCCTTGGGTGTTTCTGTCCAAACCAACGCACCCTTATGGGTTTAAATTAAACACCAAACGCACCCCCTGGTGCTATGTTTAAAACCAAACGCATCTTGTTTGGTGTTAGCCACGGAAACAAACACACCCTTGTGGTGAGGGGCTGCCAAACGCACCCTTTCGGGTTTAATAAAACAAACGCACCCTTTATTGGGTGGTGGCTGAGCGAGACCAAACGCACCCTCTCGGTGTTTATACCAAACCAAACGCACCCTGGTGGTGCCATAAATAAACCACACGCACCCTAGTCAAAACAACACCAACGCACCCCTTTTGTTGATACCCAAACAAAACGCACCCTTATGGTGCCATAAACAAACCACACGCACCATAGTCTATGAAAAACAAAACCAAACGAACCCTTATATGGTGGCTGTCGTGGTGGATGTGGTGATGGTGCCATGGGGATGGTAGTGGGGGGTGTGGTGGCAGTGATGGAAAGTGGCCGCGTGGAGGAGAGTGGTGTAGTAGATCGGATAGATCGGTTGATGGGGAGCATATTTGGTCTTGGCCGGAAAAGTCCGCCGAAAAAGTTTTTCGGCGGCGGCGAGCGGCGGCGGTGGTGGCCGGCGACGGTGACTGGCCGGAAATGAGAGAGAGAGAAGAGGGTGTGTGTGTGTTTTTATAAGAATGATAATGAAAAAAAATATAAAAACGTTTATTTTATATTAAAAGTTATAAGAAAATTGTCACGTTCCATAGTTTAGGGTTTATTTGTGTAATATCTCCCACCAGGGAACAAAAGGGGGTACTTTGAGTATTATTTTGTAAAATAGTGGTTCGGGACTCGTTTGAGCGACTTAACGGACGTTTCAAAATACGAAACTTGCGCCATTGTTTTCCAAATCATTTTTCTGATAAAAATGAGTATTTACTTGATAATATTTCATAAATACTTTATAACATTTATATAAATATCTTTTATTTATTTGGTGACCCGGTTATGCTTTGTCCGAAAATAAAAATGAATTTTAACTCGAATACTCACGTTATTTAATCGAATGCATTTTGAATAAAAAGTTAAAATGCTTTATTTAATATTTTTTTATAACATAAATAGTGACAATCAAAAGTAAATTTAATTATTTTTGAGTGTCGCAGCGCTTGTGTTTAGTTTTCAAACTTGCGTGAGGCTAAAATAGCCACTCTCTGCTTGTTTTCAAGTCTCGGGTAAAGCTAAGAAGCTGCCTGAAATATCGTTTTATATCAAATTACTTTAGAGTTCGAGTAGTAAAAATATGGTTTAGCTGGTCGTTTTTGATAAGGCAACTATGAATTAATATATATCTTTTTCGTTTTTGAATCATATAAGTTAAAAATAAATTTGTACTCGAGGTGTGTAATAATAAATATGATTTATTATTGAAATATGTTCCGAAAATTCTTACCAGTTACGCGGTAATCGCTTTTATGTGACAATAAAAGACCAAAAGTCAAAAAGTCAAGTCAGACTCGAAAAGTCAAAGGGTAAAATAGTTATTAAAAGTTCCGAAAATTGCCGGATGTTACACACGACATTCGACCTCCCTCTTTTTGAGCTCCATAAATTTTTCGCATTGTGCAACCTTGGCAGCTGTCAGCTCGGTTACCATCAACCTAGCCAGTGCATCATCATTCATAGTTGATGATCCCGACGCTTTAGACCCTTTATTTTTCGCTTTGTCCCTGCCCTCTGGTCGTCGAATTTCCTGCACATCATCTTTATCGTTAACAGTTTATTCAAATTAATACTAGCGTCCCCAGATTCTGCGTTGAACGAACTAGAACCAGATGACTTCTGCCTTTTGCTACTTCCCTGAGAACCTTGGTTGAAGTTTGGAGATGTTATCTCTTGAAATTTGGGAGTATCTTTTAAAAACTTTCCAACAATGACGAAATTTAAAGGGGAGTCCACACTCAGCTTGATAGTGAATCATTGCCTTTTGAATGTAATCTTCATCTCCGGCTCCACTCTCTTGCGCCATCTGCATGACGTTACTGTATATTCCACAAAACCGAACCATGACCGGTCGCACCACCTTCCATTTTTCCACCACCATATCATACGTCCGACGACCTTCCTGTTTTGTTTTGCTCTCTACGTACTTTTCTGCGGGAGTAGGAAATGACAACTACTGTGTTTATAATACCTTTTTAACTAATTCGGGTGATTTTCGGGTTCGGTTCTTAATCGTGTCATATTGGATCACCATTAAGCACAACAATTTATATTCATTACTTTATTAAAGGAGCGTCCTAATTTTTGTAATAAGAAAATGGTAATAATTATGGTTCGGAATTTTACATTTCTTTATTTAATGAAGAGGCGCCCTAACCTTCAAATAAAGAGTTATAAAAATCATCATACTTAATTAATTTCTGATGCAATAACGCTTAATCAAATAACCTCAAGGGGTGGATAAACATGACGATGCATGTGCTTTTAAATGAGTATGGGTAGAGTGTTTAAAAACTTCGTCTTTGGTGGCGGGGAGATGAAAACTACCAGGAATATCG
>BQNB010079292.1:10000-30287 GCA_026074375.1 Tanacetum coccineum
ATGGTGTTGGTATAAACAATGACTTACGCTTACTCTGCTCATGATACTGAAGCTCGACATAAATAAATAGCAATATAAAATTGCCCACATTGCCCGTATTGATGTTCTACCCGGAACATCCCGAATCCGACATGGTATACGTTCGTTCCCGGTGATAGCTAGTCACCCGAACGGGGGCGTCACCCCCAAATAGATCTATTTATAACATTCGCGCTTACTGAGACCAATCCAATTGGTTATACCATAATTAACAGTTCATGATAATGGGCTCATTGGGTATTGTTACCTAGGCAAACACGTAATCATAATGTAAAAATGTCCACTTGCGTCCAATTGTAAAAACCCATGCATATGTTTCTCACCCCAAAACGCGTCCATAAGTGTAACCAAGTATTGTATCTCACCGCGAGATATATAAATAAGTATGTAAACCAATTTGTAATCAACCATGTAAATGCATTTGTAAACAAGCATGTTCTCACCCCAAAAATATATGTAAAACCAGTAAAACATGGGGCTATAAACTCACATTGATGTTGTAGAACGATTGGCAGAACTGCACAGATTAAGCACAACACGAACGGAAAACCGGAACGACTCGATCAAGAAGTTGCGGTTTATCTTAACGGCTAAGACCCACTAGCCTAGGATAATGTATTTGGATTTCCCGATGAATGGTTACATCAACGCGACACGTTGATAAAGATTTAGATTTAAAGTTGTAATAGTTTGGTGGTTGGTTAAATAAAATAAATCGAAAGTAACGCAATGTATGTAATATATTCCGTATATATTACATATGAAAAATGTGTCAAGTATATAATTCATACTGTGAATTATTGGTATGAGTTTAATTACACATACCTTTTACCTTTAAAAACAAGCTAAAATAACCAAAAATGGACTTAAAATGCCAAAAATATGCTTGTTTTGCTAATTGTGTTGTGCAGGAACGGATATCTAAGAAAAGGATGAAAAACGAAGCCAAAACGACAAAACCGGACACGGAATGGAAAAGCATGGTAAAGACAAAGTCAAGACAAAGCCCAAGTCTGAAAAAGTCAACCAAAGTCAACCCTGATAAATCCAAAAGTCAAAGCCATAAATAAAGAAAAATAAGTTTATGGGCCAAAATTGCCAAGTCCCTAACTTATTTAATGAAGAAAATAAAGAAAATGCTTGTAAAGGACTTAAACTGCCATTTCACCAAAGAAATACCACATGGACCATTTCTGCCAACCCTCCAAAGCTATAACTCATAAGGACCATGAATGCAATAACCTATATAACTTTCAGGGGTATTTTCTGCCAAAATCCCAAACTTACTTTAACCACCACATGGACTGGATTTGCAATTAACCTATAATCCTTGAGGGACCATTCTTGCCTAATCCCTAAACTTTCCCCCCACTTGGACTTAAACTGAAATAGACATATATCAAATGAGGGACTAGTTGTGACAAACTCCCAAACCCACACCCCGTTTTTGAAACACTGTACATCTTCTACAATGTTGCTTCGCTAAACCAAACGCGCCTATTTCTGCTAAACCAACCAAACGGACCCCTTTGTTGTCTTCTCTAAACCCACACGCACCCCTAATGGTTTTCTACACACCCTACGGTTCTTCTGCTAACCCCAAACACACCCTTAGTGTTTTCTGCACAACCAAACACACCCTTAGGGTGTTGAGTCCAAGCAAAAACAAACACCCCTTTTGGTTAACTGCCAAAAACCAAACGCACTTATGTTTTGTCTACTAACCCCATTGAACCCTTGGCTGATAAACCTATAACCAAACGCACTCTTGTTGTTTTATAATAAACACAACGCACCCTAAACGCTGAACCGAACCAAACGCACCCTGCGTGGTTTTTATAACTGAACCAAACGCAACCCTTATGGTTGTTTTAACAGCCAAACGCACCCTACTCGGTGTCAAGACGAACCAAACACACTCTTTTTGTTGGCTGTCACAGTCAAACGCACTCTTCGATGGTGTTAACCCGAAACCAAACGCCCTCTTGGGCTGTTAATAACAAACAAACGCACCTTTGGTACGGCTTATGAAAACCAAACACAACTAAATGCACCCTTGGCTGTCCACAACCAACCAAACACACCTTAATAGGTGTCGAAACCCAAAACGCACCCCTTTGGGTGTTTCTGTCCAAACCAACGCACCCTTATGGGTTTAAATTAAACACCAAACGCACCCCCTGGTGCTATGTTTAAAACCAAACGCATCTTGTTTGGTGTTAGCTACGAAAACAAACACACCCTTGTGGTGAGGGGCTGCCAAACGCACCCTTTCGGGTTTAATAAAACAAACGCACCCTTTATTGGGTGGTGTCTGAGCCACGAAGCCAACATTCCCTTGTGGTGTATATCAAACGCACCCGGCTGTGGTGCTTTTACCCGGACCAGACGCACCCTCGTCGGCTGAAAACAACACCAACGCACCCCTTTTGTTGATACCCAAACAAAACGCACCTTGGTGGTGCCATAAATAAACCACACGCACCCTAGTCTATGAAAAACAAAACCAAACGAACCATTCTATGGTGGCTGTCGTGGTGGATGTGGTGATGGTGGCATGGGGATGGCAGTGGGGGTGTGGTGGCAGGTGATGGGGAGTGGCGCGTGGCGGAGAGTGGTGTAGTAGATTGGATAGATCGGTTGATGGGGAGCATATTTGGTCTTGGCCGGAAAAGTTTTCCGGCGGCGGCGAGCAGCGGCGGTGGTGGCCGGCGGCGGTGGCGGCTGGTCGGAAATGAGAGAGAGAGAAGAGTGTTTGGTGTATATGTGTGTGTTTACACTTTTCTAAAAATGATTTAAAAGTGTATAAATTTTATATATTTAATAAACTATTAAAACAAAGTGGCAAGGACACAATAGTTTAGGGGTCCTAATGTAAATATAAATTGTAGTTTTTGTTAACTATCGGTTCGGGACTCGTTTGAGCTGCTTAACGGATGAATTAAAATACGAAACTTGCGCCATTGCGTTCGGAATTATTTTCCCGATAAAAATGAGTATTTACTTGATAATATTTCATAAATATTTTTATAACACTTATAAAAATATTTGTTACTTATTTTGTGACCCGACTATGCCTTGACCGAAATTAAAAATGAATGTCAACTCGAACATTCGCGTTATCAACAAACGCTTTTGAAATAGAATGTTAGATGATTTTATTTAATATTTTGATTAAATAAATAGTGATAATTAAAGATAAATTTAATTATGTTTGTGTCGGTACACGTTGCGTGCAGTTTCAAAGTCTTGGGTAAAACTAAAAAGTTGTATGAAATATCGTTTTACATCAAATTGCTTTAGGGTCCGAATCGTGAAAACGTGATTTAGTGGTTCGTTTTTGATAAATCAACTATGAATTAATATATATCCTTTTTCGTTTTCGAATCAAATAAGTTAAAAATAACTTTGTACTCGAGGTGTGTAATAATAAATACGATTTATTATTGAAATATGTTCCGAAAATTTTACCAGTTATGCGGTAATCGTTTTTATGTGACAATAAAAGACCAAAAGTCAAAAAGTCAAGTCAGACTCGAAACGTCCAAGGTTAAAATAGTCCTTTAAAATTTCAAGAATTCTCGGATGTTACAAAACTCTTGAAAATTTATGCTTAATTGTAGTGGAATTTAAAGTGAGGTTTAGCAATTTAAGTGGTTAAATTTGGTTAAGAATTGATGTTTATGGATTAAAAAAATGGTTGATTTTGAGTTTGAAGATTGAAGGCCAAGAGTTAGAATTTTGAAGAATCGATTAATCGATTTAAGTGTTTGGAATGTCTAAATTTGTGTTTTGAATGCCTAAGGCATAAGTTTTTGAAGATTCGACACTTTAATTTGTTTTTTGAACGGCCGACGTTTGATTTTTGAACGCGTAACTTGTAATCAGAATGCTTGGTTTTTGGATTTGGAACGCACGTTTATGAATATTGAATGCGAAAGTATGAACGCCCAAATTTGATTTTGGAACACGTAGTATTTGGATTTTTAGGCGTTGCTAGTTAGTTACGAATTTGTTGTAGGCGTTCTAAAGTTGTTAGAAATCAGTTTCGGGCGTCGAGGGTTTAGTTTTCGGCGTTGAAATTTGTTTGTGGTGTTGGAAGGGAAATTGTGTAACTTTTCTCTTAGCGTTGGGAATTGTTGGAGTTGAAATTTGACACTAAGCGTTGCATATTGAAGGTTTCACATTTGGTGTTGAACTTTGAGGTTTAGGCATTGGATTAGTTAGTTGGTTTAAGCGTTGTGCGTTCTAAAGATTGTTATGAAAGACAGTTTCGGGGCTGACTCGAGGGATGTAGTTTTGTTCGGCGTTAGTAAATTTGTTTGTTGGTGAGTGGAAGGAAATTGTGGGATTAACTAGATTTCTGCGTAGCGTTGTGGGACATTGTTTAGGGAGTTGCGAAAATTTGATCACTAAGTGTGCTCTGTCTCGTGAGGTTATTAAAGGATTGAAAAGAAAGTAAAAGAAGCAAAGATAGTGTGAAAATTTTTTACTATCTCAGCCTTGTGTTTCGAGATTGAAATTAGTACTAAAATAACAGATAAGACAAAGAAACATAAAGATGTCATCTTATATGCCGCTTTAAACAAAAGTATCTGCATACTAAGTTTTTTTTTTTTTAATGAATGCCATTTGTGGTTAATATATGATTTTATTTATTTAATAATATTCTTTAATCAGCGAACAAACAAAGTGATAAAATTCGCATGAAGCAATATGTGACTGGGTCCTGTGTCGTGACTCATATAATGGACCGCATGTCAAACCCTCTCTAAAGCGCCCAAGAAGCTTACGTAGCCCTACATAATCAGTCTAAATGAAAAAAAAGAACGATGGCGTCATTTGTGCAATGGACGAGGAACTTTTATTAATTTCTTATTTTAACTAACAAATGAAGATTACACACGTGGGTTGAAGACTCTCATGTGGGTAAAATAGAAATGAGGGTAAATTGTCAATATAAACAATTATCCTTCCGCAATACCGCCCCGATTATAAGGAAGTGGTAAAGATTTAAGAACAAAAAACCTTCAAATTTGACCTCCTGATATGTCTTCCTTTCCTTTCCATTCAATTTACTTATTAAAATAAAACTCAAGAACACAAAATATGGTATTATTGTTCCTTTTCCTTAGTCCATTCTTTGTATCTTCATGAAAATGGTATCTACTCGATACAACTGAGCGGAAAGCGTGCATATTGAAGAGGTTTCGCCATTGTAATTATTATACTATATGTATATACGTTACGATAACCGTATATATCATTTTGTTTCTAGTTCTATAAAGATATGATTGATGCCAGATCTATAGCTTTGTCATTCTTCAATCAGTTCTAAAGACTTTAAATTACAATCAAAAATTGATTGGCATGACAACACAAGATGTAATAGCAATGTCCTTAAAGTTAAATTAAATATGACCATTTAACCAATTCTTTTCATGGTAGAACAGAAAAAGTAAAATGGATAAATTGCAAGGGTAAAATCAACAAATGCGATCCCCTTTATTGAGAAAGCGTCTATTAAACATCTCTTTTAGCATTCATAATTTAATCGAAGAGTTCTTGACGTACTGCGACTAGCTGACTACGATCATAGAGAGTGCGTTAAAAATGAGAAAACGCACTCATGTAATCATCACCATTTATCTCATTGTTAATATATTTGTGTATTGAAATTTGCAGTTTGATCCAGCAGGAGTGGTTACCGAAGTTCTTTGTGAAATCGATTCAAACACAAAGACTGGTGATAATGATCATTGAACAACGCTTGTTTCTTGAAACAAGCTACCAAGCTTAGTGCCTTTCTGCTATTCCTGTGCATAAAACTGAACCATCTAGCATGGAGCAAAGTGCAGGCGTTCATGTCACTCGTTTTCGAATTTTATTGGTAGAAAAAATCTAATGTCAAAGCAGATAAACGTTAAGTTATAATTTATTTAATACAGTCTCCGCAATATATTCCGTGTAATCAGGATATCATGCTAATTAGTATATTAAATTAGTAAACATAAGTGGTACAGGTTAAGATATGGGTTTCTGTTAGAAAAATACGCAGTCGAGTTGAGTAGTTTTATCCTAGCCAATACTAGACCCTAAGGTTAACCATTTATGTGAGAGAGGTGCTAATAGGATTGCGGAATTTGATACCAATTGATTGATGCGGCAGCAAGTGGATATAGGTTTTTGCGCTCTAGTGTAGTTGTGTGAGACAATAATTTTATTTGTGTTTAGACTATCATGTCATTTCGTGAAAAGTAAATTACAATAACGAAGTTACTAATTTGCCATATACGATTTGATAACTAGTAAAAGAAATATGCGAAAACATTATTCTCGCAGTAACACGGTTGAGTTATTCGTGTTGCATACTTGATAATAATACCCTGACAACAATGTATTTCTTCGATTATAAAACCTTTTAGAATCGCGCTACAATCAATAGCGATTTACATTTGTCAAACGTGTCACTTTTTTATTGGTTGATTGTAAGGAATTATGTTTTTTTTTAAGCGAAACAATATATAAAAAAGAGAATCTGCTCTTTATTATAATGTATGATTTTAATGATGTAATATATTTGAATTTCAATTTAACTATTTATGTTACTACAATAAACACTACATTACTAAGAAACAATTTTTTATAATTGTTTGTAGCATGTGATGTCCTTGTTCTAGTGTGTAACAATAAAAAATTGATATATTCAAAAAACAATATGATGGGTACAACTTTAGCATTCACAATTATTATATATATACCAAAGATGTTCAACTCTATATTTTCAACAAATTCATTTCAATTAACATTTCTTACATTCTAAAGATGTCGACTTCATCAAATACTACTTTCGAGTTCGATGTAAACCACAGCGGAGAATTTAAACTTAACCCTCTAACCTACCAATATGGTTCATTACTGAATATTTACGTTCCACAAATGGGTTTTGAAGATATGGTTAGCTATCTAAAATAGAAAATACCAAGAAAATTCACTACTCTTTACTACATGTTGCCACCAAACTACGCATTATCAGGTATGAAACAAATTAAGAATGATTATCATACTAATGTTATGTATGACATTGCAGAAGTTGCTGGGAAGCTATAGATTTTTGTTGCTCATACTCCCATAGATTTAAGCACGGTGTTGATTCCAAACGATGGTTCTTTCAAACAATCATTAGCAGGTGTCATTTCTGAAGCAACTAAAATAATCACTCAAATATCTACATCAAATGCAGAAAAGAAAGAATAAAAAGTTTGATTACTATGGCTTATGGGGTGAACTAGGTTTTATTAACAAAACAAAACCTCATACACCCTACACGCAAACCTTTTTCAATTTTGTGGTTCATAATAGTGGTCAGTTGGTGCTCGATGAAACGAATAACATGATGTACGTCAACGGTAGAACATTCAACATCAACATTCAAAGAATGAAACTAGTAGATCTGAAACAATATTTGTTAAATATTTTGGGTACAAACATTCATGCTCTTTATTATAAAATACCACACAATGGATTTTCAGTAACCGTTAAGCTTAGAAACAACTATGATATGCATGTCATGTTTGATATATGTTCAGCGCAGTACAATTGGAAATCTACATTGACCATATTGGTGTCAATTTTGTTATACACAAATACATTTTCTCAAATGCTAGCTTGGCAGAATAGATGAACCATGTCATAATTGACTATTCAAGTGAATATGAAGGCATTATAAGGCAGAAAACACAAAATGATTACACTTTCGACCAAATGGTTGAATGGGCGGAACAATAACACATTGAATACGAGGAAACCAAGGTATCATGTCCGAAGATAGATCTAAGCTCTATGTTGATTCACAACAATAGATCAAAGGAAGAATCATTCGGATGTATCATTTCAGAAGAACTTAAAAAACAACAAGATGAATCACTAAGCTATCTACATCAAATGCAGATACGGAAAAATAAAAACAAGTTCAACAACAACATTTGAAGAATCATTTGTAATAATATTCATGTAACTCAATATGTATTAACAATGTCTTTTCAATGTACAATTTTTGTTCCTCTCTTTCTTAATTAAAACAAGTGAATGACAGTTGTTAATGCGTGTTGAATGAAAATGACAATTATCACCTACACAACTTTTATAATTGCAAAAATATAGGTTTAAATTTTTTTCAATTTTTTTTAAATGACTAACTGACACACTTTGCACCATCGTATCTTATGCATATTAAAACTAATTTTAGTAAATTTCGATTCATTAAGTAGAGTTCATCAAAGACTACACAGATAACAAAATAAACAATTTTAAATAAAACATTTCAGTATCTAAATACGTACGCAAAAATGCCCGAGATTTTGAATTTCAATAAACAAAACATGCCATAAACCCTAACCCTAAATTTATACCTCACCATAATTGAAAGAAAAAAAAAAATTGTAAATCGCCATGGGAGGGGCGCGATCCACTTAAAAAAAATAATAAAATTAATTAATTTGTAAATCGCCTTGGGAGGGGCGCGATCCACTTAAATTTTTTTTTTTTTTTAATTTATCAAATTTTTAAAAAAAAAATCAAAAAAGTAAATCGCTATATACAAAGCGCGATTCACATTTTTATTATTTTTTTTTTAAAAAATTTCTTACGAGCCACTAAAAAAGTGACACGTTTGCAAATGTAAATCGCTATTCATGTAGCGCGATTCAAAAGGTTATATCGAAAAATACATTTTGTCAGGGCTATTACAAGATAACACGAAACCCAAACGGTTACTGCGAAAATTTTCGCAGTTTAAAAAGTACTCTAATAAAAGTTATTTGTTACTATTTGGAATGTTGTTAAATGTATTCTTATTCTTATTTTCAGATGATATAAAATGATTTGTTAAGTTTTTAAAATCTACATTATCTTTTATACAACCCAAAATTGTAAAATGGTTTTTTTTAAGGAAATAAAATTGCTCAATTTTGTCTCGTATCAAAATAAAGTAACCTAATTAACGAATAAAAATCAAAATTGTCCTTCAACTTGATTAAAATTGATCAATTTTTGTGTAGGATATCAAACGTAAAAAAAATCACATGGAATTTTTTTTATAAAAACCAATTAAATAAAAATAATGTGTGGCTATAAATGAACTACAAAATTTTAAATTATAAAACAAAAACACATTCATATCAACACTGGTTAAAAGCAACCCATGTGATTGGGTTTTACAAAAAGAAAATATAAGAGAGTGAGTACCGTACGGAATACCAACCCAACTATAGCAAACATTTGTTTTTAGATTGGTTTGTCAATCTATTTGTTTTGATCCGAAGCACATATGGTGCGTTTGCTTGTAAAAGTCAATATGGTACTTTGCCATATTGCTTGAACTTCTTTAGATAAATTTATATACTTTATCACGGTAAAAAAATCCTTAACAAAAAAAAATCTGTTTTAGTCTAAATTCTAATTTTCTATCATAAACCCACGAACCAAACTGCCCCTAAAAGATAAACACTCATCTTGATAAAAATTACTCCCAAATAGGGGTGTCAAAGATACCCAAAATCCGACTAACTCGACCCGACCTGAACCAGAATAAGTTTATGCGGGTTGGGTTATATGGGTTGAAAAATAGTGTTCAGGTTAACCTTATTAACCTGAGCTCTTACTATGGTCGAGTTTTGGGTGAAAGTTTTAATCTTATTCTACGTGTACATACGACCTTAGGCTACCCACAGTGGTCGGTCGACCGGTTGGGTCGCCCGAGCGCCGACCGAGTCGCCACCGCTGTGGGCTTCCGGTCGCTCAGGGCCGGTCAAAGGCAAAAGAGGAGAGCCCGTCGAGTATACGACCGATAAAACACTATAAACAAAAAAAACGTTACCGTTGCATTAATTTAAAAAAAAACTTATATAACTTTTTAAAATTTATACCCTTTACTTTATAAATACTCCATTCATTTCATCATTTTATACACAATTCAAACTACTTTTCTCTTATACTTCTCATATTAATTTACAATGTCTAAGAAAACTCTCAAAACTAAAACCCCAAGATCACGAATTCAAGAAAGCGTTCCGCATTTAACATCGGATCCGAATTTTGAATTTCCAATTATCCGGTGTCTCACCACCCGTTTGCTTTCAACCTGTAACTTTACAATATCAATCACAACTACCACAACCACCACAAAAGCATAACCAACTTTATCAAAATCATCCATATAATCCTCCGTATAACAACCAACCATCTTATTACCAGTCATCAAATGCAATATATCGCCCTTCACCACCCATCTCTGTCTCCTCAACCAAATCAAGGGTATTCTCCCCTTAACCGTATTAATATTGATATGGATTTGGAGAACTTATTTGATAGTCAAGATTATTATGCGGGTCAAGGTTCTGTTAGACCTAGTTTTATGTAAAGTGATGGTCATTAATATTCCCGAACCTTGTATTAGCTTAGTTTATGTTTCCGAGAATTCTATAAGCTAATTGGGCCTAAGTTACAGGCTTTAAAGTCCATTAGATATCAAGCCCGGCCTTGGAAGCCCACTTAAACCCAAGGCCGACCCATGTTCTCTACTATATAAATCCCTCTCCTCATGTGGAGAGGGTATCGCTCATTTGTTTTCTCTTAATGTGTAGCCATTTTCCTTTTTGTTATTTCTCTCTCTAAACATCTCTCCCCCTCTCTCTCTAGTTTTTTCTTTTAATTTCGTATGTGTATGTGATTTTGATAAGGCTATCATGTGGTATCAAGAGCTCACGGTTTATTAGTGTTTGTGGTTTGCTTATTCTAGCTTATTCAAGCTTATTTTGTTTTGTTTAAAATTGTCCTTGTTTATTCTAAAAGTCACGACTTGGTGGTTTTTCTTTTGTCTTGATACTTAAGTGTGTTTAATCACTAGCTCTTTAGCTTATTGTGTGCTTCAAACGGCTTATTAAAGAATCAAACATAGGTTAGTTGGTTTTTCCTTTTATTCAAAAACTTTGGTACAAAACGCATGGACATCCCATAAGTTTCAAGGTTTTGTTGTTGTTTTGGATCTTCCAAGTATACTTTCCCTATTCTTGACTATGTTGGTGCCTAATCCTTGCTTAAACGAATCTTCATCTAGATTATTTGAGTTTGTTTAAGCTTATTTATTTAAGGAGATTCAAAGTAGCGGTTTGGTATTAGTGTGTAATATTTTGTGTAGTTTACTAGCCGAATATAAGCCAAAGTTCAAGATTAGTACTTGCTTTTGTTTCCTAGTCATTTGTGGGAAAGAAAACAAAACGAAAAGAAAACAACAGCGAGTTGTACTATTGGAAAGTGACATTTTGGCTCATAGCGATTTGGTGAGCTTGCTGGTGGCGGTTTGGCCAAGGTTTAAGTGGCGGTTTGAATTTTATATAGGCATCGGTTTACTATTGTAAGCAGCAGTTTGTTTTACAGGTGTTTGATCAATTGTCATTGGTAGCAGTTTGTCTAATATAAACAGCGGTTTGGTCTACCTAAGTAGCGGTTTGATTAAATTCTATGGTAGCGGTTTGCCTTCACACGTAGGGGTTTGATTGAACTGTATTGGCAGCGGTTTGCCAAAGGGTGGCGGTTTGCTACATTTTTCTTGCCAGCAGTTTGGCATTCTTGGCAGAGGTTTGGACAAACTTTATACCTTAACAAACCTCCGTGTCAAACAAACTTGGACCATTATCTATCAAGGACTATTACTTAAACTTGGACTTAACAAACACTTAATTCAACAGCAATAAACATTAACATCAAACAATCATCATTTCACGGTTTCTTCTTGACTCTGTAAAATCCAGTAAAAGCTTATTCTTTTCCGGTTTTAGTCATAGATTTATAAAATCCCGTGCTATCCCAAGGACTTAATCTCTTTAACTTTAATCAAGAAAATCATAATCACTAATCACTTAAACGATCCTATCTTATCATTTCACATCACTCTTGCAATGTCAACTCAACAAGACATTTATGCAGCCGATTCTGAAAACCGCCCTCCTATGCTTAACAATGAGAACTATGTTCCATGGTCGTCTCGTCTTCTTCGTTATACAAAGAGTAGACCAAACGGAAAGTTAATCTACAATTCCATTATGAATGGTCCATATGTCAGACTAATGGATCTTGAACCAGGTGATGCAGACCGTGAAGTTCTTGTCAATGAAACCTTTCATGAGCAGAAAAACGATGAACTCACTGAGAAGGAGCTTAAACAGATTGAAGCTGATGATCAAGTGATGAGGTGTCATTTTATACACTTTTTCGAGGTCGTTTAACCCTCTAAATCATGCATTTATGCCCAAAATAGGTACTTAATTGTTCCTTTTTAGGTGTTTAGGATTTGGAAGGCATTGGGAGGAAATACACGTGACTTGGGCCCATTTAGAGAAGAAACGGACAAGACTACAGACCAACACCAAGACTCTTAAAGATTTGTGCTCATAGAGCCTAGAGACGACGTCATCAACTCTACACGACGCCGTCACAACCCACTTAGTGACGACGTCATAACATTTCAAGACGGCGTCAGCACATACCGAATCGCACGCAGATCTAGAAGATTCTACTCATGACGGCGTCACGATTAAAACGCGACGCCATCACATCGATTTATCTATATATACAAATCCGTTTTAGGGTTTTAAGTGTGTAACTTTAGAGTAAAAGAAAGGGGCGAACCCTAGTTCGTTTAGCAGCTATTAGGAACGATTTTAGGGCCTCAAAACCCTATTGTACTTCCTTTAATTCGTGTTTTAATCAAGTAAGACTATCTTAATCATTCAGTATGTCTTGTTGTGTGATTCTTATTTGTTCTTGCTTTATCTTTAACATGCTTGGCTAAACCTTCTATTGTGTTCATTTATGATTGTATGAAACCTAGAATGTAGATCTTAGTGATGTTGCTTCTTATGATGGATATGCATATTAGGCTTTAGAAAACCAGCTTTTGTCTGTATCGCTGTTGATATGTCTAGAGAAACATGATCGTGTAGAAAGGATACCATCGGGTAATAGTCTTCGTACTACCTTGCCTCCTAATATGGTTTATCCACTCTTAATATACTTCACATGCATTTAATATACTCTTAGGGGCCTTGTAATAGTCTTCATATACCTTACTTGCGCCAAACTACCTTGCTTTATGTTTCCTCAACGGAATATTAAATAGACAAACGGTTCGTGTAATGATCGTTCATGACTTAGCGAAATATTCATAGATCATCACAATGTACAAAGTATCAACACTAGGAAGAAGCAATCTATGGAGTAAAGTACATGATTGAAATAACACAATCTTTTATTATTTTTTATCACCAGTATCTTAGTTTGATTATTTAGTTTATACTAAAACAAAACTACCAACCTTTAGAGGAAGCAATCCTTAGAGTAGTACATGATTAGGTAAATACATCTTTTTATCATTAAGTTATCACCAGTAGTTTAGATTATATTTAGTTTAATTAGCTAAAACAAACCAACCTCTCAAAATCATGATATTTACTTGCTTTTTCAAAAATATAAAAACACAAAAAGAATCTTCTCTCAACCCCTTAGAATTGTGTTAAACCGTGTTCGAGCCTTCTCAACCTATTCCCCTAGAGAACGATAGCAACCCCCGAGTCTTGCCTTGCTACACTACAACAGTTAGGTACTCTGCCTAAGGGATTATAAAGCTTCCTGTGAAGTCTTCACAGCCTCCACATCAAGTTTTTGGCGTCGCTGCGTGGGGAGTAGTTAGGTTTCGATCATTGTTTAACTTAGTTCTACTCGTTTGATTCCTATCAAGTGAGAATTTTAATTCTAGTACATTAGCTTTCTTGTAGTCTATCTTTCCTTTATGTTAATTGTTTCGTAAATCTTTTCGTTGACCTCCATGGGAGACAAAAATCCTATCCGTACTCTTAGAGATTACTCCAAACCTAGCCTCGAAGGCTACAGGACACCATTAGATCCCCAAATGGGAACAATGTGGTGCACTCTTTTCTTTCGATCCGACACTACCATCCGGGGGGCCGTTGTTTGCAAAACGGAACAGATGCTCATTCCATGGACTTCGGTCCGAGGATCCAAACCAACATCTTAAGGATTTCTTAAAACTAGTGGACTCACTTGACCTTGACAATGAAAACAGGGAAAGAACACGCCTGCGTTTATTTCAATTTTCCCTTCGCGATCAAGCTAGCAATTGGCTTGAACGTCTTCCAGCAGGATCCATCACCACATAGGAGGATCTTACTACCCGATTCCTTGTTCAATCCTTTCCACCAGGAAGGACCGTAAAACTCCGCAATGATATCCTGTTGTTCCAACAACATCATGGAGAATCCCTATCTGAAGCATGAACTCGTTTCAAGGACTTACTACAAAAAGTCCCTCATCATGGCATCGATCGTTGGCTTCAAGTCCAAATTTTTTATGACCATGTTAATCCCGTCATAAGACGAACCATTGACCAATCGTCCGATGGTAAACTTCGTGACCGAAACGCCAAAGAATCATGGGCATTATTAGAGGACATCGCCCTCTATGACAACGAAAGTTGGAACGACCCAAGGGATTTCGCTAAGCCGGTCAAGGCAATCGCTTTGCCTCAAGATGTACCGAGTACATCCGACTGCCGTCTCATTGATGTGTCGTTGTGTGGTGTATATTTTATTGATTCAAGTTTTAAATTTATATTTTGGCGACTAAACCAAAAACAACACTTTAATGGGCAGTGTACCCGATCGGTAGTAGTTTCGTGGTAAGTAGGGTGTCAAACACTTGAAGTGAGGTTAAATCTATCAATTTAATTAATATCTTGGTTATCTATTCTATGTTAATTCGATTCTATTCTAAACCTATGTTAAACCTATGTCAGTCTAAATCCTAATTCTAATGGGAAAAGGGGGATTTTCAGCCTGCGAGACTGACACGGTTTAGTTGGTGACTACAATCAATTCAAGGCAATTTTACTCACGCAAGCTAATTAATAAAAGATAAAAGAACGGTCGAACCTTATATAAGAAAACTGTATTAACCATTATTAATCCGATTAGAAAGTTGGTTTGTTTATTAAGTGCAATGATTTCTTCTCTCGAGGTGGCATATCATTCTTAAGACTTAGGCATTACATCATCCTAAGACCTAGACACATTAATTCTGTCATAATTAAAGCATCTGCATAAAGCATCCTTATTTGCTGATTATAATCTATCTTAGAGATTAAAGCAATGGTGATCTTCTTAAACACTAGCTCATAGAGACTTTACCCACTTACCGCTTAATGGTAATTTATACACTAGTAGTCCACTTATCTAACTATCCAATGGAATCAAAATGTTACTTGTTAAATTATTTAGGTCACCTGCTAGTCAACATGATCAATAAACCATTAGCAATATCCAATTAACTAGTTAAGCCCAAAGCGTATCCTAGACACAGACTTAAAAGGACAATATTTGTGTAACTATAATTCTCGATGTATAAATTACTATATGGAGAGCTATCCCGGACTCTAGATCTACTTGGTTCACTTCACTAGATCCAGTTGAATGATAGGTCGCATACAAAAGCGCGTAAACAAGTATAAATTGATAAACACAAACAAGCATTCAACGATAAATCAAGAAATCGAGATAAACAAATACCAAACTTTCAAATCTTCGTAACAATGGCTAATACCCAAAGGTATTAGCCTTCAAAAGTCACAATAAATACAAGAGCAATAATTTAGCCAAGGTAAACCAACCGAGTTAACGAATGATACCAAAAACTGAACGATTACTAAAGTATATGGAATTACACGTTGTCTCCTATGGAATTGATAACGTTGCTCGACCTCTTCTGCTCTTTTTCTCCTCTGAAAATCGACTTTTATGGTTTAGGTATTGATGACATCAAATAACATCACTTTATTATATCATTTATCCCATCTATTTTGTCCACTTTTATATAATTATTGCATTATTTGGTACTTAATCGCTTTAAAGTTGATAAATGCAGTAATTCAGGAGTGTTTTGTGAAGATATGCTAAAAGGCACATAAATTGAAGCTAAAACGAAGACATTTGAAGATTTCTAAAAATTCACTAATACGCCGTATCCAACTAAAGAGATACAGCGTATCTGGGCCAAGACTTCACAAGAAAACGCGTTTGACCATTTCCCAATACGGCGTATACATGCTATCTACATACGTCGTATCCATGAAGATAACTATTCAAAGATACAGTAAATCAAGTAAATTGGGAATGATATCAATGATTTATTACGAACATAGCACGCACTCCTAAGAATCCAGCCCAATACGCCGTATCGACCTATCTGGATACGGCGTATCGAGTATTTTTCAGCAACTATAAATAGAAAACTCTGAAATGAGTTTTTAGTGTGCAATATCATATTCTTTATACCATACTCATCAAAGACGAATTGTAGAAGAGAAGATCAGCCATAAAGGTCAAGCATCGATCACGACTCCATAGAAGATATCGTTTAATTTTTACTCTCTTAATCGTTCGATTTCAATTGTTTGATTACACTTGTATAATTACAATGGTTGTGGGCTAATATCCTCGGGTATTAGACATCTTAATGAAAGTTTAATGTTTGGTTTGTTTTAAAATCGATTTCTTAATTTATCGTTGATTGTTTAATTATGTTTATCACCTCATACTTGTTTATGTGTTTGAATATGTAACCTATCATTTAACTGGGTCTAGTATTACAGACCAAGTAATCTAGATACTAGGATAGCTCTCCATATTGTGTTTCATATATCTGGACCAATAGGATCATAAATAACGTTCTGTCTTTATCTTTTGATTATGAGCTTAGTTGGACCGGTAGGTGACCCGTTTATGTTTTAGCAATCATGCTCTTAATTAAGTGATAAAGATTGGAATAGTGGACTACCAGTATATTAAACACCTTCAAACAATAAGTGGGTAAAATCCCGTTGGGCTAGAGTTTTAACATGATCACCACTGCTTTAATTCTTTAAGATAGATTATAATTAAACTAAAGGATGCTTTATGCGGACGCATTAATTGTGACAGGATTAATTATGTCTAGGTCTTAGGATGATGTCCTGCCTAAGTCTTAAGAATGATATGCCGCTTCGAGATAAGTAAATCATTGCACTAAAACAAACAAACCAGCATTGAACCGGATTTAATATGGCTATTATAGTATTCTATCATTTGGCTTGTACCGCTTTTCTATCTTCTAATCTTTATCTTTTGTGTTTATTGTGTATTGAATTGGTATTTGTCATCACCAAACCTGTTCCAGTCTCTCAGGCTGATCCCCCCATTTTATTAGACAACGTACATAGCATAGGTTTAACCAGTAAATAGACTAATTAAAATACTAATAGAATATATGATTAAATTTCCACTCTTAGTGTTCGACACCCTACTTACTGCAAACTCCATCTTGATCGGTACACTGCTCGTTAAAGTGTTGTTTTAGGTTTGTCGACTAAATATAAATGTAAAACTTGATAATCAAATAATTAACCCTGCACGATAGCACATCGGGTTTTTGGCGCCGTTGCCGGGGAGTGAAATTATTAAACCTTATTCTTATCAGTATTTCTAACCATTAATTAATTTAATTTAGTTTAGTGTAATCTAATCATTTAAATTCTGTTTGTATTTATTTGCATTGTATGTTTAAATTCCTGCATTTAATTGTTTTAAATAGTATTATGTTCTGACTAATCACCTGATACGCCATATCCACTAGTTGGATACGATGTATCAAACCTTCTGATCAGGACAGCGTATTGAGTTTCACAGTCTAAACGGCGTATCTATTTTCCAAACAATACAACGTATTCTGTAAACTCTATACGGCATACTGGCATTCAACAGACCTATACGGCGTATTCAAATTAATTGAATACATCGTATTAGTCATCTGATACAGTAAACAATAGTAAAACTCCATCTGTTTGATTTCACGCTTAATTCCTCTCACCAGGACATATTCTACTGATTCGTTGTCATTTGTTTCAGGTAGTGCATGACAAGAAGTTCGACGAAGGAACTACTCTCACCTTTTGAAAACCCGAAACAGAAATTTCGCTCAAAAAGGAGGCTCTTCGATACACCTAGTCTCATAGAATCGAATTCACCTGAGTTCGATCACATTTTTGACATCAAAGAACAATCAGAGGAAAGGGAAAGAGAAACAATGACAGAAACAATGGAGCAGTATATGAGCAAAACCCGAGAAAATTATGGGTCGGGCGTTACTAGGCCTACGATCAACCAAGATACCCTATTTGAATTGAAGGGGTAATTTCTCAAAGAACTTCGTGATAATACTTTCAGTGGCTCGGAACACGAAGATGCTAACGAGCACATTGAAAAGGTTCTAGAGATTGTTGACTTATTTCACATCCCAAAAGTAACTCAAGATTAAATCATGCTTTGAGCCTTCCCAGTATCCCTCACTGGAGCTGCAAGTAGATGGCTAAGGAACCAGCCATCAGGATCAATTACAATCTGGGAGATCCTCATAACTAAGTTTCTAAACAAATACTGTCCACCTGCATGCACTGCAAGGAAAATGGAGGAAATTAACAACTTCTAGCAGGAACCCGATGAAAGCCTGTTGGGAATTATTGATTTGATGAGACAAAATAAATAAAAGAATGAAACAAGAAGGACTTAAATGCAAAGCTAGAATTCTTTAAAAGATGGAAGATTTTGAAGATTCTAAAAGATCTCCTTAAGAAGATAAAAGATATAGAAGATAAAGATAAAAGTTAGGAAGATATTATTTGTTTCCTAATTATATTTGTTCTTATCCTTTGTAAACCTAGATGATCTCTACTATATAAAGAGACATTAGGTCGTGTAGTTTAAGTGTACATAGAAAAACGTGTGTGTATGTATTTTAAGGGAAAATGTAGACGTCTAGTTTGTGTGGTGTAACCTTAAGGATCTTATGATTCCTGTTACAGTTTATTGATGTAACTGTTCTACTATTGATCAAAGTAGAATTGGGGCTTGGAGTGAATGATAATGAAGAAAAACCTTGTTGATGATAAGATTGTTCTTATGTTTAATTCTGCTGTGCATATATGTTATTATCTTTGTTATCTTGATCCTAGATGAGGTCTAAACAACCTCGAGCTATAAACGATCAAAGAACCTATCAGGTTATTAGGTTCTATCAGGTGGTTACAGAGCCTCATGGCTCATGATCTAGGATCTACAAGGTGTTTTGGTGTCGCATCTATGAAGGAAAAGAGGTACGAATTTTCTGTCTTGGTTATCATGTCGAATATGGTGATATTAGGGTTTTTCAACAACCCTAATTTGATATAACAAGAAGTTTGTTCACAATTGTTATTGATTGGTTCGTGACAACAAGATGGTTGCTGATTGTGGTTCTTGGTTACATAATTCAAGAGTTCTTTGGAACTTATTCTATGAAAAGAATCATTAGCAGTTGATGAGAATGATGAATTAGTGACAGTTTAGTAACAGAAAAAGTGTCGCTAAAAGGGTGTCGTCTGGATACTTAAAAAAGTATCCTTAAACAGTGGTTATATGTTTTGTACTGCTCGTTGGTGGTTACTACTGCCACGAGACACAGTACTGCCGGTGATCGTAAATATTGGTGCTTTACTGACGCTAAAAAGTGTCTCAAAAGGTATGGGAGGAAGGAGCACTTTATACTGCCAAAGGGAGATTAGTACTGCTAGTATCAGAAGGACAGTAGTAACTAGAGTTAATACTACTAGCCTTATCTTTGAAGGTTAGTGTTGTTGCTTATGATTATTAGTGTTGCTTATGTAAGTTAGTGTTGCCAGGAGACGTTAATACTGCCAGTTCATGTTAGTGCTGCTATCACTAAGGGTTAATGCTGCCAGTTTATACTTAGTGCTGCTAGTATGATTAATACTGCTAGTATATTTTTAATGCTGCCAGTATTAAGTTTCTGCTGCTAGGGTAAATTTTAGCAGTTACTACTGTTGGACTTAAACCAAGGTTTGTGTTGCTCGTATGTTTAATACTGCCAATAGAAGATGTTTTCTACTGGTGTTTACTACTGCTTGGTTTAAGGGGAAGCTAACAAGTTATGATTTTAAATGTTCTTAAAAGTTTAAAGGCTCGTATTTTATTGATTTAATTGATTACAAAGATGATTATTTATCACCTATTTGAAGATGAAGTGTAATTACTTGGGTACGTGTTCTTATCATATCTTAAAGTGGGTGTTACACTTTGAAGATAACTTG
>BQNB010079293.1:0-30287 GCA_026074375.1 Tanacetum coccineum
AGTCAAAATTTACTCTTATTCTACCCAGCAGGAAAGTCAAAATTGTGACAAAACACTTATTTTATTTTTGAAAATTTTTAAATTTTTTTCATTTTTTTGAAATTTTAGTGGTAAAAATAGGATTACGTAAAAACAACGGCTGCAGGCACAATCAAATCGAAGATCCCCCCCATACTAGAATGAAACATTATCCTCAATGTTTTTACGAAGGGTTTCTACGTAAATCCTAAGCCGTTTATTAAGTATGTTTAAAGATAAACGTTAGTCGATAAGATTTGGATATTGGATTCCCAAAATGAAGATGAGGATGTGAAGCTCATGTGATCGAAGGACAAAAACCACAAGCACGAGAGACTTCAAAATCCGGGCAATCCTGGACAATACAGCACAAAACATAAAACATGGAAAAGGACAGAGCTAGTCTCCTCACACAGACTAAACACTTATTCATTACTACTAAGCTAATATACTACTATGACGGATAAACTAGGATAAGCATGTGGTGCCTCCCACGAAGCGCTTGTTTTAGGTCACTTAGCTTGACCCAATCCTCCATACTTGACCTTGTCAAGAGGGATAGAAGCGGGGATGACGAACACCCAAATTTAGAGTGTTGTCTCTATGAATCAACATCAGGCTTTTCTGATGAAACAACTTGGAAGCTTTAAAGCCCCGAAGTGATAGAGAAGAAGATTTCTCCTTAGAAGCAAGAACACTGTGATTGAAAACTTTGTCTTTATTTTTGGATGAAAATGGAAGTAAGGTATCAATCACGGGAGAAAGAGTAGAAAGAAATCTTGTAGCTTCGACTTTAATGCATATCCCCTGATCGTAAATCTTGTTACTATCTCCGGAAGGAGAAGAAACATCAAGATCGGATCCGAGATCATTAAGAGAAGGAATGAAGTTGAAATCCAATTGAAGGGCGGGATGGGTGGGCAAAATATTAGGCACATCAACGGGGATGTCTTCCACCACATCAATGGTTGAATTTCCCGAATCGGGATAATCAACATGAAATGATTCGAACTCGGGATGGGAGGTAGAATTATCGTCATCTTCCGAGTCGAAATCATCACTCTCAATACCTGGTGGTATTGAGTCATCACCATCAAGAAAGATGTCAATCTCCTCTATAAGAGAGTCACTATCCTCGACCGGGATAGGAGATGGAGAGAAAGACTCGGTAGGATTTTCAGAATTAAATTCTTCCGGAGGGCGGGGAGAAGAGTTATCGTAAAGCAAACTTTCCAAAAACAAAATATCTCCCTCCGGATCAAGGTTGACATCATCAATTCCCGGTGGAATTGAGTGGGGAAGAGTGAGTTCACCGGCGAACTCATCTAGAAGAGAATCGATCTTTTGAGAATCATTAATCGAAGTATCTCGATGAAGCAAAGATTCTAAAAGATCGGATTTGGCATTAAAACAAAGATATTCAATTCCCGGTGGAATTGAATTGGTATTTTCTAACACCTCATCATCAATTTGATCAACCTTAGTGGAAGTGATTTCTTCATCAAGATCAAAGAGAGGATTAGAGAAAATTTTAAAATTCTCATTTGGAACGTCCTCTTCGGAAAATGACTCATCACTCGAGGTAAAATCTTCATTGATATCGAAGAGAGGGTTAGAGAAAGTAAGATCATGATTCTTTGAAGAATCATCATACGGAGGCAAATCACACTCACCTTCGAAAGAATCTTCGGACTCACTTGGGATTTGGACAAGGTCCTCGACACTAGACTTTATTAATTCGTCCGATTCCGTTTCCGGAATAGTGTCAAGATGCTCATCCTCCATTATGAGAGAGTTCGTTTTTGGTGAATCGGGTGTGATTGCAACACACGGAGGAAGTTCAGAAATAATATCTTTCAAAGGGATAGAACTTTCTTCGTCATCGTCATCATCGTAGCAAACGGGAATCTTCCAATATCGATCTTTAGCCGCTTGCTCTTCTTCAATTCGCTTTTCTTCTTCCTTCTTTTGTATCAATTGACCAACCATATCACATATGGATGTCATTTGCTCCATAAGCTTATTTTGAGAATTGAGAAAGTCATTTTGATCATTGAAGATAGGATGATTGACGTAATATATTACGAGGGTTGAAATTGGTCAAAACCGAAAGAATTAGGATCATAGCAAGAATTTTGCTCGTGATAATAATCTTCATTCATTGGTTGACATTGGTAAATTTCATGAGGACCCCCGCAATTTTCACAACAAAGAAATTGTTGTGGGTGAGAATTATCAAATTGGTCATAACCAGAATAATTAGAAAACATAACTCGGATAAGTTCATAATAATTCAACGGTTGACATTGAAAAGCCTTATGCGGGCCCCCGCAATTTTCACAACAAAGATATTGTTGTTGAAAATCATGAAAATCTTGCGGGAAATTAAAGTCTTGATTGTAACACGGTTCCGGATAGATAAACGGAACTTGAGGTGTACAATAGTGACATAACGAGCATCGTTCCCATAGGCGAAAATACACAAAAATAGATAGGAGTGTTTTGGAGGTGGGTTGAAAACGTTTAGGTAGAAACATCAACAAAGTTTAGGTTTTGAAACGTAATGAATTGAATTTTTCTTTTCGGAATATCAGGTCGGATCAAAACTTGGTCAAAGTTTGTGGAGTTCATCAATGTTTAAAATGCATGGGTTCCGATTAAGATCATCGGAGCTTTCGGTGGAACATTATAAACCAATAAGAAGCTCCTTTGCCCACAGACTTACAAGTTAAACCGTTGACAAAAGATTCCATCTAACGAATCACCACACTCGTAACAACAATTGTGGTTAATTTGTGGAGGACTTTGCGAGGAATTTTCACCGGGGTCTTGTTTGACAACGAATGGCTCTCGAGGAGCATTAACAACGTTGGTATTGTCATCGATGACCGGACTTGTTTAGAAGGTCTTGGTAAATGACAAATTGTAAACCAAACTTCCTTTAATTTCTTCCGCCATAGAGCACATCCTTGACAAGATGGACCTTCAACCGGGTTTCCACACTTCACACAAACTATAGGAGGTCGTTGAGACGAGTCGGGCGTTTTATTAGGATCACGAACGAACTTGTCTAAGAGACCTCCCATTTGGAACAACCACATGATTTATTGTACAAAGCTCCACAAGACGAACATTCCATAATCGTGAAAAAGAGGATTCAAACGATAATCGAGTGACGCCATAAGAATTAAAAATAGAGGGATAAGAAGAAGAATTAAATGGCAAAGAGGTTAAAGGAGATTATTTTTGGTTTTTTTAGGTTTCTTAAACAATTCATTTTATTAAAGGACAAAACGAGATTGAATAACTTAAACCGATAATCAACTTGCTTCACGGTAGCTCTTTAAAAGAAAAACGCACAAAGGAGCGGAGGAGTAGGAAAGCGTAGGAGCTTATTAAAAAACCATTTCCCTTAAGGGTCGTAGTTCCCTCGGAACAACGCCTCACTTATAACCCCTCTATAGTTTGTTAATCTCTAGAGGTAGCCGTTATTTCATAAGTGACACAAAGCCCAAGTTTTAAATCTTTTGATCGGGAACTAATTATGATAAATGCTTCAGTTGAAAGGCATTATATTGAATGATGAGGTTTTATTTGTTTTTATGATAATGATTTAATATTTTGATTTTCTTTTTTTTCTTTTTTTATAATTATACTAATACATACCAGAAATATTGAAAAATATTTTGTATTTTTTGTATTTTTATAAAAATAAAAAGAAAAATATTCACACACGGAAAACAATAACTTCACGAGAAGGGTCTTCAAGACACTAAACGTCAAACTCGTAAGATATTGTCCCGCACACACCTCCCCGGCTGCGGCGCCAAAAATGATGTACAATCTTTTTAAGGTTAAATTATTCAACATATAGTAATATATTAACGGACTATCTGGTTTCTTCACTTGAAATCCACAAAGTTTAAAACCGGACCCGGGTCGTTTCTCCCGACGAGGCGTGAAATTGACAGATAACGATTTGGATTGACATTGGATCATAAATAATCATAAGAAAATAATGGGTTTTTCTAAAACTAACGGAAATTAATGGCAATATTTAAACTAAGTAAACTTAAAACTACAGGAAAAACATAAATAGGCACGAGAATGTAAACTTAAAACTACGGGAAAACTTAAAAAGGCATTTAAAATAACTTAAAAATCTACGGGAAGCATAAATAAGGCATAAAAGGAAAACCTAAGTCTACGGGAACATGAAAATTAAGGCAATTAAACTTAAAACACGAAAACGAGAACGGAAATTAAAAACGAATGTGACTTAAAAACCTAAATTATCGAAATTTAATCCTAAAATGATTTTTTAACTTTTAATAAGCCCTAAGTGACTAAAAAGTAAGAACAAAGAAAACTAGACCAAAAACAGAAGTAAATTAAGCTTAAAACGAGAAAACGAGAAAAAAAACAAATTTTGCAAAAACAACCCTACGGATGCAAATTTATTTTTCCTATGTCCTAAATGATAAAAGAAAATTTAAAAAAAAGAATTATATTTTTTGACTTTTATTTTTTTTATTATGAATTAATTACGAAATTAAACTAAAAATATTATTAAAAATATAAAACTATTTTTAAGGAAAAATGTGAAAAATCAGGAAAAGTTGCAACATACCTACAAAGATCCTATGAAAATTAAAAACTGGAAAAGTGCTTAACGAAAAAGCTGAGAAATAAGCTAAAAGGCTCGAATAAGCTTATTGGGCCAAAACGCCCTTAAGAAATTAATTGTGCAACATTAAACCAGATGGCCCTACTGGCGCTACTGGTTAACGAGTGTGTTGTGTGGGACGTTTGTTGTGAAAGGGGAGGTCATGGGTTCGACCCCCATGGCCTACCCTTTTTTGAAAATAATTTTTTTTTCATTTCTTCTTTTTACAAATTTATAAAACTGACAAATATAACAAAGTTTAATAAAAACACTTTTTGTACAAGTTGCAAATAAGCTGGTGAAAAGCACAATTAAGCTGACAGTTCACTTGTTTTACACTGAGTAACAAAAGCTAAGCAAATTTGCTAATTTAGAACTATTAAGCATAAAGGAAAGGCAAATAAGCTAAGGCATTTAACTAACTAGACCTAATAAGCTAGAAGATCAAAAATAAGCACAACAAATAAGCTGGAAAAGGCAACAATAAGCAGGCAGAAATGGCTAAAAAAACACTAAGCAGCTAAGGGCTTAACTGTTGGGCTTTTCTAGTGAAAATAAGCAAAAGAAAAAGGGAAATAAGCATAAACAGATAAAAGACTACACTAAATAAGCAAGCTCAGACAAAAATAAGCAAAGAAAATTGAGCCAAAATAAGCTAAAAATGACAGAAAGACTTAAGGTTTATTAAACTCAACATTTTAAACTAGAAATGCAAATAAGCTCAATAAGCTCTACCCTAAGTGTACTAAGCTAAAATGCATTAAAACTAACTTAGTAAGCAAAACTAAACCTAAATAAGCTATTTTAGTAGGCCAGGAAGCTTAAATAAGCAAATGAGCTTATTGCTCAAAACTGGTAAGCAAGCAGCCTAATGGACACTAATTGAGCTTAAATTTAAGCAACATAAAGGATACTTATGGGCTTAAGGCTTATATAGCCTTGAAGCTTATCCTGTGGGCATTCTAAATCAGCAACCAGAAGGGTACTTGAAAAACAAATAAGCCACTAAAAAACTTTTTAAAAAAAGCTGTCACACATCAGCATATGCTGATTTGTTTTTTTTTCTTCAGTTTTATAGGGGCTAAGTGCAGGCCTCAAATAAGTTACAAAATAAGCTTCAAATTCAAAACTAAGTTGAAACAGGTTAAGTTCACCAACAAATGAGCTTATGCTCAAAAATTAAAGGCCTAAAAACAATTTTAGTTACTTGAAAATTAAAGAGAAAAATGTGCTTTGTTTTTAGCTAAAAATTAACTTGAAAATGTTTTGACAGATTTGAACTAAACTAAGGTAGAACAAAAAGAACCTAGACACACTGCATTAGGACAATAAAACATCACTAAAATAAGACTCAAAAACAGGTTTTGAAGGCCAAATCAAATAAGAACTTGAGAAGTTGTTTGACACCACAGTTACAAGACTTTTTAAAGAAAACTTGAAAACAAACTATCAAACCTTAAAAACCATGAAAATTAGATTAAAAACAACTTAAAATTGCTTGTGCAAACTACCCAAGTAAACCTAAATGTTTTTTCAAAAACCTAATTTACCCGTTGTGATACCCTTGTCTTCACAAACACTCCTTTAAAAAGCATTTTATAGATTTTTAAACTTAATACACTGAATTAGGCTAGGACTTATGATAACCAGATAACAAACAAGTCAAATAAGCATAACCAAGCATGTTCAATATGTTTTCTAGAACCAAATAGGGGCAAAAACATAAGAGCAGTTTCCATAAGAGAAAAATAGGATTTAAAAGAGAAATTTTTGCAATAACTAAAAACTTCATTAAAACATTAAGGGTTTACAAGATTTAAAGTAAAATGACAAAAAAATAAAACATAAAAACATTCAAAGTTAAACTAAGGCTACTCCTCCTACTCCTAGTTTTTTCTTCAAACTCTGTCTTCATTCTTTATATAAGCAACCAAGGCTGTGTTTGTTGTGTTTTTCATGTGAGAGGACTCAAAGCATAATCTTAACCCTTCAATTATTCTTGGTGCCCACTCCCAAATGATCTCAAACCCTCAATTTGATGGACCTTGTTCTTGACCAATCGGTGATAGAGATCGCCACAGTGTACATAAACTATATGGGTGGGGTAATGTGGAGTGAAGGGTTTTTGTCGTGGTGTTGCCAAGAGGGAGTCACGTGGAGAGATAATGAATAGGGTTTGGGCTTGGCGGGAAAGAAAGGTGCAAGGTATTTGATTGGGGAAAGGGCAGGATTATTCCCTGAAAGTGTAATGTTTGGTTTTGCAGCCAGGTCCCTAGGTGTAATAAAGGTTTGTGGTCTTGGCAAGATTTCTCCCCATTTGTTATAATATGTTTGCATGAATGGTGCCTTGAGGTGATAAAATACTTAACATTTAAGTTTTAAAAAGACCCCTAACGACAGTCAAGTTTGTGGATTAGTCTTTCTGGTTTAGCATTTGGGCTCGTGTTTTATACAAAAAGGAATGGCTTTTTAAATGGACTTTTGGCTTATGGGGATTAAAAGTTATTATTAAATATAGATGGCTGATCCGGGCCCACAAGGTGGGGTAACGGGTGGGGACCCTTTTGGCAATTAGGTTTTTTGGGTTCATTTTTCCAGCCTTTTCCAATTCGTATCCCGAGGTTGACTTGACTTCGTCTTGTCTTTCATTAAATTGCAACACACATTGTTCGGAAGTCGATCCGGAAAGTGTCCCGTTTTAGGCTCCGTTTTTTAATCCTTTTTTACCTTTGGACTCGTTTTTTCGCGCTCTTTTCCAAATCCCGTGCTCCTATTTTGTCCGGTTTGGCTTTGTTTTGTCCTTTAGTGAATAATCCGTACCTGCACATACAAACAAAACAAAAACAATGCATATTTATGGCATATTAAAGTGCGTTTATGGTCAATTAGGTCGTTTAATAGGAAAAAGGTATTGTAATTACACAACTATACCATTTTCACATATAGTATATATTATTTACATCTCTTTTATTTTTGCATTTTTTTTTTACATTGTTGTTGACTTGTTTCGGTGACAATAATGCTGAAAGTCTACTACCACCGTGTAATCTCTCACTAAATCCACTCTCAAAAGTATCCAAAATTCCCAGCATCTCCCTACTATTCCCAATTCAAAAAACCCCTATTGAAACCGCAACATTCACGAAGGTCGTGTTTTGTCAAGCCTACGACAAATCAACAATATCGAGCGGAATTCTACTAACATTCGCTTCAATCGTCACTTTCAAATCAACGAACCGATTGTTCCGAATTTATCCTAGACATTATCTATAGTCAAGTCACGGTACAAACCGATGACTTATGGGCTAACTTGTCATCTCCTTTAATGATTTCAACACAAAACACGAATTCATAATCTCTTACTCTCGCATAATATTCGTCAAATCCTTAAAATTCCATACAAAGGTCAAGCCGTTTTTACAAATGAGTGAGACCTTGCATCTCTTGAATATTCTCAAGAAACCGAGGGAACAATATGAGCACACCGATCTTCCTACTCCCGACAACATTCCGTCGACTTACTTTGAATAGGAACGTTACGTTGGTAGACTGCACCCATTAAAAAGTCAAACGATCGCTCTCATCCAAATCAAATCTCACCAAAGAACTAAGCCACACGTGAAGCAATGGGAAGAACTCATTCGAGAGAATGTGTTCGGACTAGGAGGACATCGGGACCGTCTCCCCGCTTGTCTTGCTCACATGTTGTATTGTGTTGTTGCCGAAGAACAATACAATCTTGCTTATTTCTTTGTCAAAAGAATCGAATGTGCCAAAGCTACTCCAACCGCAAATCTTCCATATGGCATGTTTTAACTCGTCTTTATCGATACGAACATGGAAAACGTATCATCATCTTGACAATGGCACCTATGACATTGTTGAGCGAGTCATGCGTCCTCTTGCTCTAAGACAAACTCGACGACCTTGAAGTGATCGTGGCAAGGCACGCCGTTTCGTCTCTTCTTCATCCTCTCATCATCAAGGCACGTCATCTCATCAACACGATGATGATGATGATGTCGAAACTTCTCGAGCAAGTACTACTCCATCTCCTACCACCTATCTTAACTCTCTTCATCCACTCAACTACCAAAAACTACATATACTATGCCCTTCCTCTTTCGAGCAAACCGATGAAACTCTCTTTGCACGACAAACCACCTTGCTCAACCAAACGCAACGAATGCATGAGGAGATGCGCGGAGGGTTCAAGTCATTTGGAAAGGCATTAAAAGGAGTGTTTAGCAAGAAGAAGAAGTGAGACATAGGAGAGAAATTAGCTAGATAGCTAAATGTGGTTTAAGACAATTTTTAACTTGATTATGTGTATGTTCTAAACAACTTGTGGTGGTGATTATCCGATTTATTTGGAAAGAACTTGGGTATTAGTCATCTTTAGATACTTATTTGCTATGATGATTTAAACCTTTGGTTTTTTTATGATAATGATCTGATCAACGAGCAGAATTATGATGCACTTTGGTTTTCATGATTTAATATGTTTATTACATGTTATATGATTAAATGTGCTCATAAAACTCAATAAAGCTTGCTGCAAATAAACCACCAAAACAGAAATACTCTCAAAAAAATTATGAGAAAAATCGTTTTTCTGTAAAAAATGGATACCGAAGCAAGGGCTGGCCCCCCCCTTATCTTTAAGGGGACTGACCCCTAATTAAGGGGACCGCCCTAGCAAATCACGGGTAAAATAGTATTTTTCCTGCTTTTTGACCCTCTTTTACCAATCTCAGCTATCTTGCCCAGAATAGCTGAACATAATTTAGAATATCTAAACTAGTTCAAACTCATTTCCAGTTATCACAAGAAAATTACCATATCTTCCCAAAATCCCCTATAAATGATCATTCTCCAATTCACCATACTTCTTCATCATTCATCAAAACCAATTATCAACCCATGGCACACCCAAAGCTTCTATTGCAAACCATCCAAGAAACCAAAATTCACAATTATAACCACCTAAACATCTCTTTATTGACTTGGACAAAAGAAGACACTACAACCAATCTCCCAATTTCAAGTCCTCATCACCAGTGCTCCAAATGCACCTCTAAAACACATCCACAAAAGACACATCATCTTCATCCATTGACTACACACCAAACTCACCAACTCTTTTATCATCACCCTCCACCAATAGGTATCTAAACTCATCATTGTCACCTCTACCTAGAGTTCCTCCACCACCTCCAACTCAAGCACCTAACTCAATGGAAATAACCCTTTCACTCTCACCCATTACTCCACTAGATGTTCATCACAACTCACCATCACTTTCTCAACCCATCATTGGGCATCCCATCCCTTGGAACTTACTCGAAGGCGCATAGTGATTCCATGCCTTTGTTGTAGTCACAACCGAACCCTCATTTTTGGGAATAAAGTAATGAACTTCAATATATTGTTTTCGTATATTGAACATTTGTTCTCACAACCACCAACATAACATCATCCCACCTACCTCCATCATCTTCCTCAAACTAAACATACACTATGTTAAGTTCTCAAATAATTGTCTATATCCACCATTTTGCAAAGCAATTCCTATGTGAGCTTTAACTAGTTTATAGGACTGATTGTATTTTAAAATTTCATGTATTTAGGACGATTTATGGTATATATTCCTATATGTAGGTGGCATGGAGTGTGGGGTCACACGGATTATAATTTACTTTTAATGGATTAATGTAGGTGAGTAGAGTTGTTGCGGAGAGATGTGAGAGGTGAAGTGGGCCGTGATATGTTATGATTCGCTAGTAGCTTGTATAATCAGATGTAGGTGAGATAAAATATTTGTCATTCAAGCACCAAACGAAACATTCTCATGAATTTCAATTCATCTCTCGCCGTGGAAAAGACACTCGGAAGATAGACTATTATTTTTCCTAAGGTAATTGTCTTATCTGACGGGATATACTATATATTACTACGATACGATTTTGACGTTTATCAGCAGCTTCTTCTCTAGTGTGCATAATGTCCAGAGCCACATCAATAAAATCTTGGTTATGGCATCGCCGGTTGTCTTATTTGAATTTTGGCACCATTAACCAACTCACTTCACACGATCTAGTTGATGGGCTTTCGAAATTTAAGTACCGCAAAAACCATTTATGTTTAGCTTGTGAACAGGGTAAAAGCAAGAAAGCTTCACTTCCACCTAAGTTGGTTCCAAGCACTGAATCCAAACTCGAATTACTTCATATGGATTTGTGTGGGCTAATGAGAGTCGCAAGTATCAATGGCAAGAAATATATTCTCGTGATTGTTGATGACTATTCTCGGTACACATGGGTATATTTTCTTCGCACCAAGGATGAGGCTCCAGATATGATTATCGATTTTGTTACTCAAGTTCAAAGGAATCTAAAGGCTTTAATTCTGACAATTCGAACTGATAATGAAATCAAATTCAAAAATGAGAAATTAAGGGCATTTTATGCAAAGTTAGGCATTGTTCATAAAACTTCAATTGCTTGAACGCCTAAACAAAATGTTGTAGTTGAAAGACGTAATCGAACACTCGTCGAGGCTGCTCGAACAATTCTTATCTTTTCTAAAGCACCAGAATTTCTGTGGGCCGAAGCCATTGCTACTGCTTGCTTTACTCAGAATCGCTCTATTATACACACTCGACATAATAAAACTCCGTATGAGTTGATTCGTGGTAGAAAACCCAATGTTCAATACTTTCATGTGTTTGGATCTCTTTGCTATCCAACAAATGATCGTGATGATCTTGGGAAGATGAAACCGAAGGCTGACATTGGTATTTTTGTTGGTTATTCTGAGTCATCACGTGGATTTCGTATCTATAACCGCCGAACTAAAAAGATAATGGAAACGATCCATGTCAAGTTTGATGAACTCACGACTATGGCTTCTGAATGCAACAATTTAGAACCCGGAATGAACTGCGCGAATTTCAATGATTCATCGGAAGATTCACAATCCGTACCTTCAACATCAGACTTGGATAATTTGTTTGGTCCTATGTATGAAGAATACTATGTGACGAGCTCACAAGAAGTGTCTGATAATTCCGCTGCAAATACTCTTGATAATGACCACACTTCTTCATCATCGTCAATCGTCGTTGACCAGGATGATGCTCCTCCAATAGTAGTCTCTTCGGAAGAACAAGTTGTTACTGAACCAAACTCTCCAGTCTTGAATGAAGTTGCCGATGAATTTGTTCAAGAAGACGTTGCAGATTTTGATGGAAATACGTTTCATAATGCACCACAAACTCCTGAATCGAGTTCTGAATCTCTTCACATACAGGATTCCATCAAATATGCATCAATTTCACCAACAACATCACTCAATTGATAGATAGACTAAGAATCATCCACTTAAACAAGTGATTGGTGGCCCCTCAAAGCCGGTTATGACAAGGAAAAGACTTCAAACTGATGCAGAAGTTTGTATGTATTTCACTTTACAGTGATAAGATTTGAACCGAAAAAATATCACGAAGTATGCTTGAACAAGCTGGATTGAATACATGCAATATGAGCTTAACCAGTTCAAACGCCTTGATGTTTGGGAACTTGTCGAATGTCCTGTTGGCAGAAACATAATCAAAGTCAAATGGATTTGGAAAAATAAAATTGATGCTGAAAATACAGTTATTCGGAACAAGTCTCGTTTAGTTTCCAAAGGATATGGTCAAGAAGAGGGAATAGATTTCGAGGAATCGTTTGCACCAGTTGCAAGACTTGAAGATGTCAGAATCTTTATGGCATATACGACTCACAAGAACTATCCAATTTTCCAGATGGATGTGAAAACAACATTCCTGAACGGTCTACTGAAAGGGAGGTTTTTGTTCAACAGCCTGATGGTTTTGTAGATCCAGACTTTCCAAATCACGTTTATCATCTTAAGAAAGCTCTATATGGTCTCAAACAAGCCCCGAGATCATTTCTAATCGAACACTATTTTACAAAAGGTATTGTCGATCCGACATTGTTTACAAGAAGACATGGGGATGACATTTTGTTAGTTCAAATCTATGTCGATGACATAATTTTTGGGTCAACTAAACCAGTTTTTGCAAAAAAGATTTGAAAAACTCATGAAAGATAATTTTGAAATGTCAATGATTGGCGAAATGAAGTTCTTTCTTGGACTTCAGGTTCATCAATCTCCCCGGGGTATCTTTATAAGTCAACCACAATATACTATGGATATTCTTAAGAAACACAGGATGGAAAAATGTAATACTGTTAGCACACCAATGGCTACTACTAAACTAGATGCAGATTCACAGGGTACCCCAGTAGATCAACCAAAATATCGTAGCATGATTGGGGGACTTATGTATCTTACTGCTAGTAGACCAGATATTACCTTTGCGACATTTGTATGTGCGCGTTATCAGGCACGCCCAACTGAAAAACACCTCAAAGAGGCCAAAAGGATATTTCGTTACCTTAGACAATCCATTAACATAGGTCTATAGTACTCGAAGGATTATGGGTTTGAGCTAATTGAATATATGCAGATGCAGACCATGCAGGGTGTAATGATGATTGCAAAAGCACATCCGGAGGCATTCAATTTCTGAGAGATAAGTTAGTCAGTTGGTCATCGAAAAAGCAAGATTGTACAGCTATGTCATCTGCGGAAGCTGAGTATGTATCCTTGTCGGCTTGTTGTGCTCAAGTCATCTGGATGCGAACGCAACAGCTGGACTATGGATTTCATTACCACAAGATTCCGATCTATTGTGACTCAAAAAGTGCAATTGCCATATCTTGCAATCCCGTACAACATTCAAGAACAAACACATTAACATCCGTTATCATTTCATCAAAGAGCATGTTGAGAAAGGTACAATTGAATTATATTTTGTCGGGACGGAATACCAACTTGCTGATCTATTCACAAAAGCCCTTCCGAAGGAAAGGTTTGAGTTTCGAGTTCACAAGATTGGTATGCGATGTATGACTCCAACTCAGTTGGAACGTCTCGTAAAGTTGTCTTCTTGAATGAAAGATCATACATCAAAAATATTTGTAAATACATTTCAAAAACAAAATAAAAAATTGAAAAATTAAAAAAAAATTAACTTAAGGATTTAAAAACATATTTTCCACGTTCAAATCAGTCTTATGATACTAAATTTTTCAAAAACATGGTTCTTTAAATGCAAAATAATTGTATTATAAGACTGAGGGGGAGAAAATCATCAAAATGATTTTTCACTGCTAAAAAATGTGTTTTGCAAATCCAATTCCATTCAAAAACAAAAGATTTCTTCAAAAATCATCTTCTTGTGAATTTTTTCAAGTGTGCAAAATTGTAAAAATTAACAATCTCTTGAATAAGTTTTTTAATTAGATATTTATTCGAGGGGGAGTTATGAAATTTCTTGAAATTTTTTAAAATCTTCTCATAACAAAATGTTCAAAACTGCAAAATTAACTATCACTCAACAAGTTTTTTAATTAGATATTCTGTTGAGGGGGAGTTATAAAATTTTTCAGGATACATCATCATCAGAAAATGAAATTGTGTGCTTAAAAGCAAAATTAACTTCATTTCGAACAAACTTTGTAAGAAATGATATTTCAAAAGTGGATAACTGCTCGAGGGGGAGTTATGAATTTTTTTAGTAAAAACAGGAACTTAATTGGAGAAATTAAATCAAAAGGATTATTTTTGTAAAAGTGGTCTAACTTCAAGGGAGTGTTATGAAAAAAATAATTTAAAAAGGGATACGAAAGTTATTTTTGAAAATCAAAGGTGAAAAATAAAAATTAATAACTTTCGTATGATTGATTGTGGCTTACGAAAGCAACTCAAGGGACTGAAAATGACAAAGTTGGAAAGTAGCTTTCATAGGGATTAAAAGGTGTACGAAAGAAACTCAAGGGACTGAAAATGACCAAAGTTGGAAAGTAGCTTTCGTAGGGTTTAAAAGGCCTACGAAAGAAACTTAAGGGACTAAAACTGTCAACATGCAAAAGTGTCTTTCGTAGGGTTTTAATAGCTTACGTAAGAAACTTGAGGGACTAAATTTGCCAAAATGTGAAAGTTATTTTTGGAGATATAAAAGGCACAGTTGCGTACGAAAACTTTATCACTTTCGTAAAATCAAAAAATTGGGTTTCATAATCTCTTTAGGTCATTTGAGCTTTCGTATCAAAGAACATTCGATCCAAATCGATTTATTGGACTTTTGTGCTTGAAAACGTAAGAATCGAGTCCTTTTTGTAATCTTTTTGCCATTAATTGTTATATTTAATTGATTACATAGGTTTCGGTCAGATCTATGGTTTCGTAAATTTGAAAGTTGCTTAGAAAATGAAATTAATTGAGGCAAAATGCTAATATGTGATTGTTAACTTGATTGGAAGTGATTGATCACTAGAAATACCAATTTATGGACTGTAATCATTGGTTTCATAACTAAGACATGTTTCGTAACTTTGAAAATTTGTAAAATAAGCTTAAAAGATGAAAGATGATAACTAAGCTGTTGAAATAAGCAGGATTATTAAGCTTATCATATTCTTTTAGCAAATCAAAGTTTACGAAAGTAAAATGTTCACAGGTTTCGATTTCGTGAACAATATTGGGTCAATGGGTTTCGTAAATGATGTTTTGGGCTTAATTATGGGTTTCGTAAGGATTAATGAATTGAAATTTTGGGTTTTGTATAAAGGAAAAATGGAATAAATTTGTTTTATCCGAATCTCAAAAAAGGGATTTCAATGTTAAAAAGGCATCCTACGAAATTAAAATGATAAATTTTGATTCCAAATCATATTTTATATTGATAAATGGACCAAATGGTAAAGATTGTGTCCAGTTACGACCGTTTCCTGAATTTAACAGGATGATGAGTGAGCAATCTACTGACCATCCAGATATCGTATATAAGATCATGTTTTGTTTAACAAAATTTTTCAGTCAAAAGTTATCAATGCTTTCATATTATAAAAAGGAACATATGATGGAAATGAAAAAAGTGAGCTTCAACTGTCTGTGATCATAATGTTTCTCATGTATCATCAAAAGAAAAAAGTTCAAGTTTTTGAAAAAGCTTGTTTCTAAATCATTCAAAAATGATTTATGACTATCTTTTGAACATAATTGGATAAATGGTCTAAGTCATGTCCGGTTTCGACCATTTTCTGCAATGAACAGAATGAGGAGTGAGTGGCTTAGTGACCATCCCAGTTATGTCTCAATAGATTGGTTATATAATCAATGTTTTCAAGGAATCTTTGAAAAACTGGCTTTGAAAAAGTTATCTCAAATTCTAAATCAAAAATTGTATTTTTGTGTCAGCAAGTGGTACTCTTTCACAAAAGGTTTTAAAGAATACAAAGTTATACTCTTGGATTTCTTAAAAAGTCAAAAGTTGTTAAAAAAATTATAGTATATCTTTATTATTCTTGAAAGAGTATCATTTCAACAAAACAAAAATTTGGTGAGGAAAAAACAAACAGAAAGAGAGATAAAATCCATACGTGAAAAAGCAAATCAATGTATGCTCGAAAAAGAATTGCCAGAGCATACAAAATGAGTTTAAAAGAATAAAGCGTATGGCATGTGCCCGAAAAAGAAAGAATAGGCACATGAGAAAGAAAATGATCATAATATGCTCAAAAAGAAATGACAGAGCATATAAAACAGACAGAATGGAAAGAGACAAAACATGTCAAATATGTGCAATTTTTCAAACTATATCTCATCTCACTAATCATTTCATGTCATCATACAGTATTCCACATGGCTCAACACGTGATTCCAGTAGCTCAACTTGTTCCTCAATACAAACAAATTGGGAGATGCAACAATTATGCGGTGTTGCAGAGTATTCTTTGCTCTCCTGAATGCAAGATAGTTGGGCTGATACTACTTGATCATTGTCTCGGTCATGCATTAACTGCAACTGCTGATGTCCCTGCTGTGTACCTTTAACAATTTTGGAGAACGGTGAGCAAGGTACCAAATACTGAGGATACAATCAAGTTCTTGTTGGATACTCAAAAATTTACATTCACTATGGATATGTTCTGAGACACTCTTCATTTACCAGTGGAAACTCCTAATACTCCATTTGTCGCACCAGCCAACATTCACACTATTGAATCATTCATGAACAGAGTTGGTTATCAAGGTGTTGTCGGCAAAGTTAGTCCTTTCTTTACCAAGAATCTAGCGCAACCATGGCAAACTATGTTCAAGGTGTTTAACCGCTATTTAGCAACAAGAACATCTGGCCATGATCAAACCAAGATCAACATTCTTCAATTGTTTCATGTTGTGGTTAATCGAACCAATGTTGATTATGCTGCTCTTCTTTGGTGGGATTTTATAAATAATGTGTTTCAAAAAAGGAAGCTATTCAGTATCCTCGTTTTATCAAGTTGATTATTGCTGATCTGATGAAGAAATTTCCCAATATTCCCAAACCAAAACCATTAGTTGGTGATTGAGCTATATAGAATATTATGTGGTTATCAAAGTACTATATTACTAGGGAGTTTCATAATGAGGCCTCTTCGGATGGCGTTTCGACGAGTTGTTGGATTTACGATTTAAAGTGTCCTAACTCCTCGAACGTCATGTCATGACCTCTTAAATTATGATAGCCCGAACGATAGTACGATGTAACAACTATAAGATTATATTCAAGTACTCGGTACTTATACGACCTATGATAATTTAGGTTGCATTCGATCTTTTACGTGACGCTTTATCTGCGATATTTGGATTATCAGAACTCAAGGTGAGTTCATAGCCCCACATTTTTACGATTTCAATGATTTATAATTATGGGGTGGAAACATGCTTTGTTTTATAAATTGGACGCAAGTATTGATTACATGTTTGCCTAAGTAGCGATAACCCAAGTTAAGCCCATTATCATGAACTGTCAATTGCATAGATGTAGTTGGGAATTACATTATGTGAGCGCGAATGTTATTTAATAGATCTATTCGGGAAACGACCTCCCCGTTCGGGTGACTAGCTATCACCGGGAACGAACGTTATAGCATGTCGAATTTAGGATGTTTAGGGTTAGACATCCGGATGGGCGTAAATTGCAATATATATTTTAATTGCAAGAAAGATTGTCGAGCTTCAGTGTCATGAGCTTAGTGTAAATGTAATCTAGTTTTGTGATGTCTGCATGTGTTGCATTATCACGGGAAAAGTCTTGCGGTCCTGCATATTATGATTTATCAAACCTATGAATTCACCAACATTATTGTTGACGTTTTAAAGCAATGTTTTTCAGGAGATCAGTAAGCATAAGGTGCCAAGGATACATTGGTGATTTTGTTTTGGGAAGTCATGCTAAAGATATGGTTGTTTTATGTTGTAAACCAGTATCTTTGTAATAATAATCAGGAACAAGTTAAAGCTTCAGGCTATTTGTATCAAATATTTGTTAAATCCAATGTATCAGTTTTAAAATGACTTTTTGGTCGTTCTATATATATCTTGTGTTATTGATCTATGAAGTAACACGCCCCGGACCCTTATTCTGCTGCGACCCAATTTGGGGGTGTTACAACTAACATACCTAAATATACGCTTAATGGCTTCTAAGTGGGTAGTCTTAGGATTTTCTTAGAAACGAGCACATAAACACACACAAAACATAATATCGGGCCTACTTGTGGTTAAATAAAGTAAACTACAAATCATACCTCGATATTTAGAGCTATCAACGGAGTCGGCTTCATCGTCCTTAGTGAGCTTGATCTCCGTTGACATCGGCTTCTTGGTTGGTTTGGAATCTTCCAATCCGAACTTCTTTAACATCTCCTTGATGTACTTGGATTGATTGAAAAATATTCCGTCTTCTATTTGTTTTATTTGACGACCTAAGAAGAAGTTCAACTCCCCCATCATACTCATCTTAAACTCGTCGTGCATGATTTTTGAAAAATCATCACACAAGTTTTGACTCATGGAACCAAGTGTAATGTCGTCGACATATATTTGAACAATGAAAAGATGTGACTTTGATTTCTTAGTAAAAAGTGTGTTATCGACCATTCCCATTGAATACTCGTGTTTTATCAAAAATGGTTTTAGTCTATCATACTGTTAGGAACGATAAAAGTGTTAATTATTATTAGGAATTGGTCTTAGCTTAGTTTATAGTTTTATTAGTAGAAATGATGTTATAAAGTCTATATTGATCAAAGTTAAGTAAAGTTGACAAAGGTTTGACTAAGTTTAGGGAAAATAGAATAGTTTAGTAATAAGTATATATACTCATCTTAGAAGAGTATATATACATGTCTTAACACTCACTTCTCCCTCCCATTTCTATTTTCCCATTTTGAAATGAAAATTTAGATAATAATGAAAATACTCTCTAGTCCTTCTCCTTTATTCTTATAGCTTTTGTATGATATGTACTTAGCAAACATAGCATTTAACAAGTGGTATCTATCGCCAGGAGAGATCTAGTATGGTTTTCGTGATCAAATCGAGCCTAATTGCAAGAAATTCGATCGATCTCGCTTTTGTAAGGATGAACAGTTGCTTTCGTATGGTTGGTTTTATGATTTGATGTGTTTTTTGATCTTAAAACGCAATACATTAGCTTTCGTAACTATCAAATTGTAGAATTAATACCTCGTTTACGGAAATTACATGTTTTATTAAGCAAACAACTATATTTACTAAGTCTTGATCATTGATCAAAAATAACCAACCTAAGTTGGCGATTTCCATAACGGCCAATCAAAAACCTATGGTCACCCAACAAAGGTTGATACGACATCCATCATCCCCTACACTTACATACTTTTACAAGCATGTGGCGGATATCTTCCACTTTATCAAAAACACTAAATCGTTGATTTAAAACCAGCATCAATGAATATAGATCCTTCAAATAAATTTCATCGGTGTATCAAACGAACAGATATCTTCAAACTTTCCTCCTCTTTTTTGTTCTAATTTTCTAATTTTCTGATTTTTTTAACATGCCATACTAGAATCTCGGTGTATTTTCACAATCTCTTTCGATCTTAATAACCTCCGGATAATTTCTTCCATGATTTTTCATTCTTCGGATGTACCAATAATTATGATGGTAGTAAAAATGTTGGGATTAAAAGCCTTTTCAATGCTGCTAGTATTATTGATGCTCATATCAGATTTAATGCTGCTCAGTTGTATTAGTACTGCTCAGAGACTTAGGAGAAAAATGCTAAGTATTTACTACTACTAGTACACAGTTAGTACTGCTAGTGCATATTAGTGCTGCTCAGAGACTTAGAAGAAAAACTGCTAAGTAGTTACTACTGCTAGTACAAAAGTTACTACTGTTAGTACAAAGTTAATGCTGCTAAAGGAGTTAATGCTGCTAGTGAAGAAGTTAGTACTGCTGAGTTAGTTAGTACTGCTTATGTGATTTATATGAGTTATTTGTGTAAAAGATATGTATAACTTATTTGTTTAAAAGATTTGATATACCTAGGAAGTATTGTAAGCCGTTTTAAGGATCCTTGGTGTATAAATGGATGTTCTAGGGCCATAGGAGTTTGATACGAGTAATTCATATATTATCATAGCTCACTCATAGGTCTTTGTAAACCCGCTTAAATCTTTGAGAGTATTTGTATTATTAATAATATTGGAGCTTTTTGTTTGTTGAATTATATGTTCTTATAATTACTGTTTCATTTATAGTTCTTCTTAATATTAAAGATTAGATTTCTGCATAATCTTTAATACATTCAAACAAAGTTTCTACTATAGTTGTGTTAGATTTATCTAATATAACTAATCCTTATACAAGTTTAAGGAATTCAATCTATTGAAGTGAGACCAACAAGTGGTATAAGAGATTGTTGCTTTAAGAAAATTTGCTAGAAGATATAGATTCACGATTTAACACATGGTGGTTGCAATCCCGGCTGGGATTAAAAAGCTTCTTTAATGCTGTTTGGAAGTAATGTGCTAAGATTAGAGTTACTACTGCTAGTATATATTACTACTGCTAATGGAATTTAAGACTGCTCAGAGATAGAAGAAATTCTACTAAGTAGTTAATACTGTTAGTATAAAAAGTTACTAATGTTTTTAGTGTAACTTAGTACTGTAGTGTATGATTAGTATGTTGTGTAAAGATTACAACTGTTAGCATAAAGTTATGTAATCTAGTGTAACTTTGTATGCTGATGAAAAATGAAGAAAAATATTTAAGTGGTTACTACTGCTTGTACACAGTTAGTGCTGCTGGAACAAAAGTTAATGCTGCTACTTACAACTGCTGAAGGATTACATCTCTAGAGAGTTTCTTCTGATCAGAAGGATAAAGACAATGAGAAAGAAATTAAGATGAAGATTGTTTATAAGATTTCTTACGGGATATGTATGAGGATATTTTGATAAAGATATGTATAAGTTATTTGTTTAGAAGATCATGATACTTAGGAAATATTGTATGCTGTTAGACTCCTTGTGTAATATAAAAGGAGGTACCGAGGGTATAGAGTTTAGTGTAGTACCAAACATTCTACAGATTCATTTGTTTTGATATAATAGCTTCAAGGTTTTAATTACCCTAGTACTCACTGTAGTACTCGTATTATTGATATTAATATTGATGCTTTATGTAAATATCTTTGTTCATACATTTGTTTATACAATATACTGTTTCATGTATATTCTCTAAGTAATTGAAGAGTAGATTCCGCAATACTCTGTAGTATTTACAAAAATTCTTACCATAGTTATTTTGGATTTATCCAAAGTAACTTAACCTTTACAAGCTAAGGAATCGATCTTAATTTGGGATCAACAAGTGGTATCAGAGCCAGTTTCTGAAAACTTTTATCTTAGAGAAACTAACAACGTGAAACTCTTTACTCACAAGGAAGAGTGGATTGAAACTGCTCAAATACTACAACTGCAATGTTGCCCACTCTTAAAATAAAGGGAGAATATTGATATGTGGAGGTAGGATTGTGCAATACTTTCAAGTAAAAGACTATGCTCTATGGGTTGTCATAGATATTGGAAATCATTCAACTACAGCTAAAACAACAAACAATCTGCTGATGGTACTCAACTACACTAATACCAGGTCCTATAACTAGTGAAGAAAAGATTCAAAAGAAGAATGATGTGAAAGGCAAAAAGTATGTTACTGATGGCACTTCCTAATGAACATCTAATGACTTTTAAATCAGTACAATGATGCTATAACTTGTTAGCTGCTCTCAAACAAGGATTGGGTTTGGGGTAAAAATTGAGCCAAAAGAAGACTCAAAAGGCACTTTTGGAAAGCAAATGTATGTAATTTTAGTACTCAAGCACATATCTTTGACTCTTAATTTTTTAACAGACTTCATAAGATTGTAAGTCAGCTGGTCTGTTTTGGTAAAAAATATTTCACAAGAAGTTCTCAATTTGAAATTTTTTAGAAGTCTGCCTTTGACATGGAATATCATGTGTGATCTGGAGGAATTAAAATTGATTTAGGACACAATGAGCTTTGATGGATCTCTACAACCATTTTAAGATTGTTGAAAAAGAGGTTAAAAGGAATTGCAAGCTCAAGCTCAAAGCTTAAGTTCTCAGATATGGCTTTTTGTCAATCCCCTTGCGTACTATGAAGTTAATACTGCTTATGGAGTTAGTACTGCTAACACTCAAGTTAGCCCTGCTAGCACTCAAGTTAGCACTGCTGGTACTCAAGTCAGTACTGCTAACTTAAGTGATGACACTGTTTATGCATTTTTGGCCAGTCAACCAAATGAGTTCTCAATTTGTATATGAGAACTTGATCTAATCATGAAGATGACATAGATAGATGGGATTGAAGTGGCGTTAGCATTGCTGAGCATGAGGACAAGAAGGTTTTTCTAGAAAACTAGTAGAAAGATCACTATCAATGGGAGTGATACAGCTGGATATGACAAGTCCAAGGTGGAGTGTTTCAACTGCCACAAGATGGGACACTTTACAAGGGAATGCAGAGGACCTAGAAACCAAGATAACAGGAACAGGAATCAAGACAGCTCTAGAAGGACTGTAAATGTGGAAAAAACTTCTTCCAAAGCCATATGTCTATTAATGAGCTGGTTTTGACTGGAGTATATGACAGGATGTGAATGTCCCTACAAACATGGCTTCTTAGGGCTTTTTTGACTCTGGGGTATAAGGACAACTACTTGTTCAAAAACCCGTCTAAAAAGCTTTGATCTCTTAAAATCAACTTGATGATTTAAGAATAAAGTTTAACTAATTCTAGGTTCAATTTAGCAATTTATAAATGAGGGTTAGCATCTGTTAGAAGTGCAACTTGTCTTTTATAAAAAGGAATGAGATTTTTTTTGTGGCAATAGCCTGTCCTAAAGAGAGATATCTCATTAAAGATTAGAAATATAGTATGACTTAAAAGTTAGTTTAGAAAAGCTAAGCAAGAAAAAGAAAACAATCAACTTAAAATTAAAAAATTTGATATTGCTTCTAAAAGTCCTGACCAAAACAGAAAGGTCTGGGTTTGTAAGCTATAATGTTGTTCCATCTCCCCCTACAGGGTTATTTTCACCCCTAAATCTTTATTTGTCTTACTCTGGTCTAGAGGAGTTTAAACAGCCTGAGTTTGAAGGCTATGGACCTAAGACTAGTAAAAGTGTTAGTGAAGATATTTCTAATGAGGTTAGGGAATCTCCTGAAGCCCCATTGGTTAAGGAGTTGGTGTCAGATGATAATTTAGAGAAGAAAACTGTTTCTCCTACTGTTGCTAAGATAGAATTTGTTAGACCTAAACAACAAGAAAAACCAGTTAGGAAATCAGGTTAAAGGTATGTAAATTGTACAGGTCACAAAGGTCTAGGTGAATCAAAGAAACTAGAATATAAGAAATCAACAGTTTGGAAGTGACTTTGTGATGTAAAATAAAGGCTTGTTTTGTCGGTGGGAAGTTTTGACCATTGATATGTGTAAAAACAACATATATTTTTATTCAAATATAAACCCAATAAAGACCAAAATCATACTAAAAATGGCAAAGATTTGGCTTTTTTTGTGTGTTGATATGTGTAGGTACGGATAAAGCAAAAATCCAAAGAAAACGGTTAAAACCGGGCAAACACGAACACAAGAACGGAAGAGCGCACAAAAATCCAGGAGGAAGCTATCAAAGTCAAAAAGTCAAAGCTTCAGTCAAAACTATTGGTCAAGCACTTGGTCAACTTCAGTCAACCCAAGTCACTAATAGATAAAATCTCACTATAGTTTCAATAATCAGTCCTCATTTAGAAAACTACTTTCAATAAATTATCTCCTTAGAGATACTAACTGTGTTAAACTTCTTTAATAGTAGTTAAACACCCTGTTATCTGTCTTCATAACTATAAACATAAATCCAAGCCCAAAACCCACCATACCCGGCCTATTCTTTTTTATTATACCCAAGTCAAAACCCGGGTCAAATCATCAAACGCACCTTTTATAGTTAAAAAAGGATGGGAGATACCAGTTTTTACTGTTCGTCTTCCTTCCCACAATTAACTCAATTAGGGGTTAAAAATCATAGGGCTCTTTTCACAATTAAGGGGCATAAAACGCTATTCAAGTGGTGGAAGTAACCCTTGCAGAAATAAACGTCAGTCATGAGCCCTCATTGGTCAATCCCATCAAAGGAATGCCACGTTGGAAGAAAGGAAGCACCAAGGCAATGATGGGTTTTACACTAAACATACTCACACAAGAAGCACAATCAAGCCTGACACACAGATGCCACATTGGCGATCTGTGTGTCCCAAATCTAATCCAAGGGCTCTCATTAATGATCCAATGATTAGGGGAATGTACGGCTTTGATTAAGAGGAGCGTCTAACTGACAAGGGGTTTAGGAAGGGATCAGGAGTTGGCTATAAATAGACACACATCTCACACACACAAGAGAGAGGAGTCTAGCTTTTAATTTTTAGTTAAAAATGTATTTTCAGCTTTTAGTTTAAGTAGAGTAATTTTTATGATTATAGTTTAATTTTTGTTTTTTAAAGCATTGTAAGCATTTTTCAGTTATTAATAAAAACCATTTCTATTTGCTTAATCTGTTTTTTTTACTACAAGCTCTTATTACTTTCAATTATATAAGCTATTATGTCAAAAGCTTGTAATAAGCTCTTATAAGCTCTCACAAGTCTATAAGCTTGTGATTGAGCTAATTGTTCATTTAATCTACTTAAACTCTAAATCAGTTATTATTTGGATTTTTTGGCTTATAAGCTAATGGAAGGGGGGGGAATAAAAGATAGCAAGATGAACTCCATGGACTTTTACTAGCTTATCAAATAGGATAAGTAGAGCTAGTAGATAAGAGCTCATTTGATCTTTGTGCCTTTGTTTTGCTAAGGCAAACTTGTAAGTTCTTCAATTTAATTTTCCTTGTCTTCTTTTAAGCTCTTGTAATTTGTTCTCTTAAGCTTTGTAATCACCTTTCAGTTAATAAAATCATCTTTGCTTTCACAATCTGTCTTACTTTTCAGCTCTTAAAAAAACTCAAATACAAATGGTTACTGTTCCAAAAGCTCTAATAAGCTTTCATAAGCTCTTCTAGTCTATAAGCTGGAATTGAGCTCATCAATTCAACTTAATACTACTTAAACCAATTAATCAGTTAAACTTATGGAAATCATGGTGAAATTTGGTTATAAGCTTGTGGATGATGGGGTAACAATGGAAGACCCCATTGGACTTTTACTAGCTTGTCTTCTAGACAAGCTAGAGCTTGTAGACAGCTTTTGAGCTTAATTGCCTTTGTTTAGCTAAGGCAGAGGTAAATTCCCTTTAAAATTCAAGTTATTTAGCTTAAATATTGCATTTGGTTAATTTCAGCTTACTAGTTGCTTATTTGTGCTTATTAATGTGTTATTATGCTTATTAGACTTATTTGATCATCTGTTTTTAGTTAATATAGCTTAGATCTTAATTTTGTTTAATTTGTCCTTAAAATCAATAAAAAACCAAAAATATTAGTGTAGCTAGTAGCTTATTGATTTCAGCTTATTGGATTAGTGTTTTTAGCTTTTTAGGTCTGTTATAAGTTGTTTATTATCTGGTTATTTAGATTTGAGCTTTGGATTGCATTTTCATAAGTCTAAATGGTTTCTAAGATTGTTAAAGGGGTGTTTGGCACAACAGTACTAACTGCAAGTTAGTACTGTTTGTGGCCTCTTGGTCTTTGGTAATTGTTTTCACCCTTTTATTAAGTTAGAATAATTAGGATTTTGAGTTAGATTAGTTTTAAATCAAAGTTTTCATAATTTAGTTGGTAATGAAGTATTTGTCATCATTTGGTTAGAATTTAAGTGCATTTTAGCTCAATTCTGTTTTAGGTAGAAACTTAGCTTGCTTTGCTCTTGTTTTAGTTGATAAAAAGTGTTAAAAAGAGTCTCATTAGGTTTCATTAGGTCTGCACTAATAGATTTAAAGTTGTGGTTCTTATGCTTGTCACTGCATCAGATAGGGTAAACACTCAAACTGCCATTTTCTAGCTTGATTTTTAGTAGGATATAATAGGTTTAAGCTTTTGATTTTCAGCATTTAAGTAGCTTTTATCTCATATTTTATAAGTTTGCAATTAGTTTTTAAATTCTAGCTTATTTTATAATCTAAATTTAAGCTGCAAGTTTGCCTTTTGTCTCTTCAATTTTAAAGTAAAATTCAGCATAATCTAAGCCCTAGGGTCTGTTTTCAAAGTGCTTTTGTAATAAGCATTTTAGACGCTTATTAGTTATAGAATAAGCTTGCATAAGCCATTGCCCCATAAGGATCCAAGAGCTTATCTAAAAATAAGCTCAAAGGTCCCTATAGGGCCTGTTTGGTATTTAGTGTTAATAAAAGAGCTTATTTTGTTTTCTAGCTTATTGCTGGCTTATTTTTAGTTATGTTTAGCTCATTTAAAAAGGTTTAGCATATTATAGCTTAATTAGTCTTAACTTTAGCTTGTTTAGTATACTAGCTTATTTCAGTTTAAGAAAAACTTCAAAAAGAAAGTTAAGTAGTAACTGTTTCTTGTTTAATGGTTATTATAGGTGCTATATTTGGAATCATCAGCTTATGGCTTGTTTCTTTATGCTTATTTTCAGTTTAGATTAGTTTAATAAGTTTAGGATTAGGGTCAATTTTAGCTTATTTAGTCTTTTAGTGGGAGTTGCATTAAAAATTTAAAGCTAGCAGTACTAACTCTAAGTTAGTACTGCTGTGCTTATTTGTGCTCATTTTTGCTTGTGCTATTTGCTCATTTCTTTTCATATTAGCTTATTAGGTTAGGTTTAGCTTATTAGGTTAGCAAGTCTAATTTTTACGTTTTTAGTTAAAAAAAAAATAGTTTTTAGATTTAGAATAATTACTTTTAGGTTTACATTTATTAAAATCATTTTTACCCTTTTTAGATTTTTAATTTCATATTTAAGCTTTTAAATTTAGTTTTAAAAATAGATTTTTATTATAAAAAGTAGTTAAAAATAGTTTTCTGAGTTTTTATAATATTTTAGACTTTTCTAAGTTTATAAATCATTTTTAAGAATTTTTAGGATTTAATTTACTATTTTATAGGATTTAAATAGATTAAATTAGTTTTTAATTCATAATTAATTCAAAAAATAACCAAAAAAATAATTTTCTTTTTCTTAAAATTTTCTTTTGTCTTAATTTAGGTTTAGAAATTTTAATTTCACCCATAGGAGTTAATCTTGCCTTAGTTGCTTATTTATCGCGTTTTATTTGTTCCCGTTAATTGTTTTTGTGCATTAATTACTTTTGTTTGTTTTTTTTAATTGTTATTTTTAATTAGTAGTTATAGATAATCAAATCAATGTTTGTTTTCATTCAAATCATTGTCCAAACAAGAACGTGGTTTCAATTTCATAAATCGTTAGGGAAACGACCCGGGAATCATACTTCCCGGTTAACAAACGTATTATATGATATATTATCTTTGTAAGTTTTGACTTTTTACCTTGGTTAAAGGTGATTAGTTGGAATTTGCTTAATTAGTATTGATATTTTATATGTATGATTTACTAGCAATCAATTCCACATTGGTTTTTCCTCCCTTTGACCATTTAACTGTCTCTTTTGTTTACATGTATACTGGAGGTGATCAAAACCTCCACAGACATAGCAGGCTTTATTGTGCATCACAAAATCATTTCCTAGTTGTTGGGACTTTTGATTATTCCAGTTTCTTTGATTTCCTCTAGGTTTTTGTGACCTGTACATTTCAGCATACTTAACTGGTTTAACTGGTTTTTCTTGTTGTTTAGATTTAACAAATTCTATCTTAGCAACAGTAGGAAAAACAATTTTCTTTTCTAATTTATCATCTGACACTAACTTCTCAACCAATGGGGCATCATTAGATTTCTTAACCTCATTAGAAATATCTTCACTAGCACTCTTACTAGTCTTAGGTCTATAGCCTTCAAACTCGGGCTCTTGGAACCCCTCTAGACCAAAATTGGACAAATCAATCTTTGGGGGAGAAAAGAATCCTGTATGGGGAGGTGAAACAACATTATAGCTTACAAACCCCACACCTTTTCTACTATTATCAATTATTTGACTCCCTAATAATTGGTCTAGACTCTTAGAAGCATTTTCAAAATTTTCAATTTTAAGCTGATAGCTTTCCTTTTCTAGCTTAACCTTTTCTAACTTACTTTTAAGCCAACCGATATTTGAGTCTTTGAATGAGACATCTCTTTTTAGAACAGTAATTTTATCACCAAAAATAACTTCATTCTTTCTGTAAAAGACAAGATGCTCTTCTACAGATGCTAACCCTCTTTTATAATTAGCTAAATTAGACTAAGATTTGTTAAACTCTGTTCTTAAATCATCATATTGTTTTTTAAGAGTTTCATGGTTTTTCAAACAAGTTTTTAAACAAGTTTTTACCTCAGAGTCTGAAAGAGCCATAGGAGCCATCTCTTCCTTGTGAGTAAAGGATTCTTCTTCATAGTTTTTTCTAGATTAAAGTTTCATAACAGAAGCTCTGATACCACTTGTTGATCCCCTTTCTTGATCGATTCCTTAGCTTGTAAGGGTTAAGTTACTTTGGATAAATCCAAAACAACTTATAGTTAAAACTTTGTGAATACCAAAGAGTATGCGGAATCTACTCTTTAGTACTTAGAAGAATATATGTGAATATGAATGAAACAGTAAACTTGTATAAACAATGATATCACTGAAAAGCTCTAATATTATTAATCTTAATAATACGAGTACTCTGTGTAGTACTAGGGTTTACAACCTTGAAGCTATGAACTATATAGAATGAAATGTCTATGTGAATGAATTATGTATAGATCTGATTTTCTCTATGCCCTAGGACCTCCTTTTATACACCAAGGAGTCCTAGTGGGCTTACAATACTTTCCTAAGTATTTAGTCAAACATATTGAATACAATGACTAAGTATTTAATATTTTCCTAAACATGTAGTCAAATGTATTAAATACTTTCTCATAAATCTTTTCAATCAGCATATAATCTCTTCAATCAGCATTAACTTTAGTTGAAATCTTCTAATCAGCATATAATCTCTTCAGTCAGCATTAACAATATTCATTAGCAGCATTTACTTTGGTTGAGCAGTATCAATATTACTCTAACAGTTGTAACTAACACTAGCAGTAGTAACTTTTGTGCTAGCAGTACTAACTACTTGGAATATTTTTTTCAATCTTCACCAGCAGTCTTAAGTCCTTCAGCAGTATTAAGTTAGTACTGGCAGTACTAACTTTGCTCTAGCAGTACTAAGTTCACTCTAGCAGTACTAACTGATTAGTACTGGCAGTTTCCAACACTTAGCATATTTCAATGTATCTTGAGCAGTACTAAATTATGCTTGGCAGTACAAAGTATGAAGACTTTAATTCCCAACAGATATTCGCAACAGTATTTAAAATGTGTACCTGCTAATGCATTTATAGAAGTAATATATAGCTTAAAACTTGAATTGACAAGTGATGACGTATAATATGTATAACAGGCTTTTGCGCTTGGACTACATAAAGTCATACATGAAACCAATCCCAGTAAAACAATCAAAAGACACAATGGACCAAAACTAAGCCCAGGCCAAACTGGCCATGGTCCGGAAGCAGCAATACGGACGAAAGGCTTTCAGAGGACACTTCCGCAACACAGCAGAAGTTCGCTAGGCAAGCCCAAGTCCTCAAGTCACGATTATAAGCGGATCCTTGCCTGACAAGGGTCCCACTTCGGCCCACTAACTAAAATGAGCGAAATACTAGGAAAACCTAATATTGGGCTCATCTATAAAAAGGGGTACTCTAACACCCCACAAGGTATGATTTTCTGATCACATTTCACACACACATACTCTGACATTCTGTGACAAACATGTTTACTTATTCTTACGCCGGAGTCTAATCGTGAGGTCCGTCCCCACTAGGGATGAGCATGTGTCTGAAACCGGTGGAACTGGAACCAGCACCGATGGATCCGAGAACCGAATTTTTTAGAAAAGTAGGAACCGAGAACCGAACCAAATATATTTTTCGGTTCCGGTTCCAGTTCCGGTTCCGGTTCC
>BQNB010079294.1:3565-24110 GCA_026074375.1 Tanacetum coccineum
AAGCTCTCATCGACTACGATGTACGACTCGACGACGTTCCCATCATGTGCGACAATAAAGGCGCGATTGACCTTAGCAAAAACCCAGTGCAACACTCTCGTACCAAACATATCGAAATTCGTCACCTCTTCCTCCGTGATAATGTCCAAAAAAGACATATATCTATCAAAAAAAGTACCGTCCGTCGACAAAATTGCCGACATTCTCACTAAACCCCTTAAACGTGAATCATTTAACTATCTACATCTTGTTTTAGGAATGATGGAACACATTCCATAAATCATATTAAGAACGTCTCTCTTTCTTCTGTCTCAATTCTAGTCCGTGTTTAGGAATGATGGAACACATTCCATAAATCATTCCTAAACCAGGACGTAGATAGTTAAACGATTCACATTTAACGGGTTTAGTAAGAATGTCAACGATGTTGTCGACGGACGGCACTTTTTTGATTGAGATATGTCCTTTCTAGACATTATCGCGAAGAAAGTGATGACGTATTTTGATGTGTTTGGTACGAGAATGTTGCACCGGGTTTTTGCTAAGGTCAATCGCGCCTTTGTTGTCGCACATGATGGGAATGTCTTCGAGTCGTACGTCGTAGTCGATGCGAGCTTGTTTCATCCATAGTGCTTGTTGACATGCCTTTCCGGCGCTTACGTATTCGGCTTTGGTAGTGGATATATCAAGAACGGTTTGTTTTTTCAAGAACCAAGATGTCAAACAACATCACACGAACGTACAAATACAACTAGTGCTCTTTCGGTCCACATGATCTCTCGTATGATCAGAGTTTACATATACTACGGTTTCTATGCCGGTCCCCTTAGGATACCATAAACCTAAGTGCGTAGTGCCTTTAATATATCGGAAGATACGTTTAACCGCTTCAAGGAGAGAGGTTTTGGGAGCCTCTTGAAAGCGGGCATAAAGGCATACACTAAACATGATATCGGGCCTGCTTGCCGTTAGGTATAATAAACTACTTATTATGCCTCGATACTTAGTACTATCTACCGACTCACACTCCTCATCTTTTGTGAGTTTAGTATCAGAGGACATGGGGGTTTTCATTGGTTTAGAATCTTCTAGACCAAATTTCTTAAGCATTTCTTTAATATATTTAGATTAATTAAAGAATATACCGTCTTCCATTTGTTTAATTTGTAATCCAAGGAAGAAGTTAAGTTCACCCATCATGCTCATCTCGAACTCGTCATGCATGATTTTGGCAAATTCATCACACATGTCTTGACAAGTCGAACTGAATATAATGTCATCGACATATATTTGAACAATGATGAGATTTGAACTTTTCTTCTTAGTAAAAAGAGTGTTATCTACCATTCCTATTTTATATTCATGTTTAATAAGGAAAGATTTTAATCTATCATACCAAGCTTTGGGTGCTTGTTTAAGACCATATAAAGCTTTCTTTAATTTATAAACATGATCCGGTTTTTCAAAATCAATGAATCCCAGAGGTTGTGCCACGTATACCTCCTCATTGATAAAACCATTCAGGAATGCACTTTTTACATCCATTTGGAATAGTTTAAAATCTAAGGCGCAAGCATAAGCTAATAATATCCTAATAGATTCAAGTCTAGCAACCGGGGCATAAGTTTCATCATAGTCGATGCCCTCTTGTTGGTTGTAGCCTTGAGCAACTAACCTAGCCTTATTTTGAGAAACAACACCGTTCTCGTCTAACTTATTTCTAAACACCCACTTAGTTCAAAGAACGGTGTTGTTTCTCAAAATAAGGCTAGGTTAAAATACACACTTTCATTTTATTCAAATACACACTTTCATTTTATTAAAATACACACACTAAACAAATCAAAATACACACACATCTACTTCCACCCAACACCATCCACATCAAACCCAGAAACCATCGTAACCCATCACGAACACCTTCTTGTTTATTACTGAAACCCAGAAACCCAATTACAACATTTCTTAACTGTAACCCATCATCACAATTACCGCCTTTATCGATTCACCATAACCTCCACCGTGTTTATCAGTTATTCTATGGCTAGATGTAACAACTTGTATGATGTAAAAATCGTTGTTAGGTCTAGTGTTAAATTGCTTAAAGAAATTAAAGATCTTTTGAAAAAGAATCCTACTTGATAGAGGTTATTTAGAAGAACTGTATTTGGACCGTGGTTGGATATTTTGTCGCACGAAAATGATAACCATTTGATGCATTATGTGTTGCATCACCAGGTATATGTCTCTAAGATTTCTCCTGTATGTCCCTCACTTATATTCCATATTGGCGATCATTGGTTACAATTTAGCCAGAAAGAGTTTTGTTTAATGACTGGTTTTCGATTTGGTAAAGTGTCAGAAAAATATTCCAAATCTAGTCCTTTTTCCCAGCATTTATTTCCAGAAAAAATTACAAAAAAAGGTGTGCTGAAATTAAAGTGGCTAGAACTTTTGGGAGTTCTTAGGCATACAGAAACATGGATAGGTTTGTCTGACATGGATACGGTAAGGATTTGTCTCCTACTTGTTGCTTAGTTAGTGTTTATAGGTAAGGAGGACAAGAATTGCATTCCTAGACATTTAGTGTCATTGGTGGAGGATTTTGATTGTTGGAATGATTATCCTTGGGGTGAATACATGTGGCTCAAATTTTATAAAAGGACAGTGAATGTTGTAGCTGACCATAGGGCATTTCATTTGGATAAGAAGAAGCAAAATCCAGATTACTACCCCACATATAATCTATATGGTTTTCCTTTGGCTTTCAAGGTTAGTAATTTTAATTTTTTTTGAATTCTCTTTTATAATTATCTTTTGTTTATGATAAATAGCAGCTAATATACTTGAATGAATCTTTTTAGATATGGATTTTGGAGAGTTATCCAAACAGCAAAAAATGGTGGTCGAAGAAGGATAACGTGTTACCGCGTGCTCTTGCATGGTTAAATGTTACCAAGTTTGGAAAAAATGATTATAATGGTCTTCTTGGACCGGCAAACCTACAAACTACCTTATTTTAGTTTATGTATATTTACTCATTAATATTAAATTAAGCTAATTTATTTATAATTTGTTAGGATTCGAATCCAAACTTGGAACTTTATGCAACTCCTATAGAGCAGCAGACCGAATGGTTTAAAGCAAGAATTGAATATATCAATGGTTTGGTTGACATGAATGTTTCCGAAGATGATATTGGTGGTGACGTATCAAACAATTCTTTTGATTTGAATGACAACTTTATACCTTGTAATGATAGGTCAAAGGGTAATCATAATGCTGTGAACCCAGGATTAACTACTTCGGCTAATCATCCATTGGTTCGTATCTACCTATATCATAAGTTATTTGTATTCAAAATTGATTTGTTTTATATTGTTGTAACCCATCAATTATATATTTTTGAATTACAGTCAACTTGTTCTCGTCATGTGGTTGACAATCCCGAAGTTGCTTGTGCTGGTACTGGAATTCATAATGCAGATGAGATGTATGATAGCCCAAACTGTGTTACAGATAATGATGTAAACGAAAGAATTAGTGTTTCGTCTAATTATTCAATGGTTCGTAGCAACCTAAATCATATAATATTTAAAATACATTTTTTTTACTTTTATGTTGTTTTCACCAATGTATTGCTTTATTTTAATTACAGTTAAATACATGTTGTCCTGAGATGCATAATGCTATTAGAGTTAACCCAAAAGCTCCTTAATTTGATTTGGCTAATCCAAACAAGTCGAAAAATATATATGAATTATGTATCTCGAAATTTGTTCATGAGATCATTATGCATGTGTTTGAAAACATTTTTAGGTTGTATTGACAAAGCATAACAACAAATTTTATTATGTTCCTAACGTGAGTGATTTGAAAAATAAAATTAGGGTTTTAGTTCAAAAACAATTTTTCGACAAACTCATCAATGTATGCAAATCCTATGTCTACGGGAAGCATATTAGTTGTACATTGTATCCTAGTAGTTCTAATTGAACAAAATTAGAAGAAAAATGAAAAATTCCCAATTTTGATTTTTGATGCTCATGATGAACCCTAGACTCAAATTTAAAGAAAATAGATGAAATGACTTACAATTGATGATCTTTGTGATGTTAGGATTGATTATTAGTGTTGATTTGATCTTCAATTGATGTTTTAATGGTTGGATTTAAGTTTTGGGTGGGTTATTGTGTGTTTTCGTCACTTGCAGCACGAAAGGGAGTGTTTGTTTTCGTGGTTTGAATTTTTTTTTGTTTAAGTGTTCATATTTTTGATTTCCTGATGGCGGTCCCATATCTCTTAGCGGTCCCAAATATATTGGGGGCCGCCCTCAGGCTACATTTTTGAACTTGATTTTGACAAAAAATTTGCGAAGAGAGGTGACTTTTTAATTTGCATTTCTCGAATTAAAGGTGCTTAAAGTACTTCGGATGAAGTATTTAAGTTGTCACGACACGGAGTATAACACGAACTAGAATTAAGACAGAAGAAGTAGAAGCGAACTTATATGATTATGGAATTGTTCATCATTCCTAAACCAAGACGTAGATAGTTAAACGATTCACGTTTAAGGGGTTTAGTAAGAATGTCGGCGATGTTGTCGACGGACGACACTTTTTCGATTGAGATATGGTATTTTTGGCATTATCCGATGGGAAAGGGTTGAAGTATTTTGATGTTTTTGGTACGAGAGTGTTGCACCGGGTTTTTGATAAGGTCAATCGTGCCTTTGTTGTCACACATGATGGGAACGTCGTCAAGTTCATCCATAGTGCTTGTTGACATGCCTTTCCGACACTTACATATTCATCTTCGGTAGTGGATATAGCAAGAGCGGTTTATTTCTTCGAGAACCAAGATGTCAAAAAACATCCCACAAACATATAAATACCGCTAGTGTTTTTTTGGTCCACATAATCTCCCGCATGATCAGAGTAGGCATATACTACGGTTTCTATGTCGGTCCCCTTAGGATACCATAATCCTAAGTGTGTAGTGCCTTTAATCTATCAGAAGATACGCTTAACCGCTTCAAGGTGAGAGGTTTTAGGAGCCTCTTAAAAGCGGGCATAAAGGCAGACACTAAACATGATATCGGGCCTACTTGCCGTTAGGTATAATAAACTACCTATCATGCCTCGATACTTGGTACTATCTACCGACAAACACTCTTCATCTTTTGTGAGTTTAGTATCGATGGACATGGGGGTTTTCATTGGTTTAGAATCTTCTTAACCAAATTTATTAAGCATTTCTTTAATATACTTAGATTGATTAAAGAATATACCATCTACCATTTGATTAATTTGTAATCCAAGGAAGAAGTTAAGTTCACCCATCATGCTCATCTCGAACTCGTCATGCATGATTTGGGCAAATTCATCACACATGTCTTGAAAAGTCGAACCGAATATAATGTCATCGACATATATTTGAACAATGATGAGATTTGAACTTTTCTTCTTAGTAAAAAGAGTGTTATCTACCATTCCTATTTTATATTCATGTTTAATAAGAAAAGCTTTTAATCTATCATACAAAGCTTTGGGTGCTTGTTTAAGACCATATAAAGCTTTCTTTAGTTTATAAACATGATCTGGTTTTTCAAAATCAATGAATCCCGGAGGTTGTGCCACGTATATCTCCTCATTAATAAAACCGTTCAGGAATGCACTTTTTACATCCATTTTGAATAATTTAAAATCTAAGGCGCAAGCATACGCTAATAATATCCTAATAGATTCAAGTATAGCAACCGGGGCATAAGTTTCATTATAATCGATGCCCTCTTATTGGTTGTAGCCTTGAGCAACTAACCTAGCCTTATTTCGAGAAACAATACCATTCTCATCTAAACTTCATATCTAAACACACATTGTTCCTATAATTTTCATATTCTTAGGTTGCGGAACTAGCTCCTAAAAGTAGTTAGCAAATGAACTGGATTTAGTTCTTTTCTTGCATGGCGGATATCCTACTTTCATCTCCTAAGGCTTTCATTTATATTCTTAGGATATTTAGTTGTTATAAACAGTAGAAGTTACTTTGGTTTTGGGCTTGTGATCTAAGGGTTTTCCTATAACATTTTCTAAGAGATGGTTCCTAGATTCCTTAATATTGACTATTTCGTCAATCTTTAATGTTTCATCCTCAACAATATTTTCTAGGTTTTTCTTTTCCAGATTTCCCCTAATAGCTTCGCTCTTCATCTAGATTCATCACCCACCCAAGGCTGATGTATTAGAGGGTGGAGGAGTTTATCAAATGTCATGTTGAGTTGATTCTTTGATTTACTTTAGTTATAACGGCCGCCACAGCCGATATTTACAACACTGCCTAAGAAGCTATTAAAAGATATAAAAAAATGAAATCCTAGACAATATCTGCCACGAATTGAAAAAAAACTGTATTAAACCAGAAGCCCACTATAAAAGCCCACTATATATGTAAGGTTCGTTAACATTTTGAGCGAGAACGTATTAAGTTTTGAACAAAAATGAATGTTAAAAACAATAAGCCGAATATAAGCTCAAAAACACCACAACGAAATCACTAAATCCAACCTTGGCTCTGATACCACATGTTGGATGATATCATTTCATCACCATAAATACAAAATAAGAGAAAATATTTTAGAGAGAGAGAAAGAACTAGAGAGAGAGACAAAGAGAGAAAATGGTTACTTGCACTAGAAATGTGGAGTTCTAAATAACTCCTTAGATCGTTTAAGACTCAGATTGTTTAAATCTAATATAGGATTATAAACATCAAAGATAAACATTACGCATCAGAATAATAACAATAAGAACAATAATGTTTTTCAAGGTTTTTCTTTATTCATCACAGCCCCAAATGATTCTTAAGGCTAAACACTAACTAACTATTAGCTAAATAACTATTAACTAAGTAACTACTGTGCACACACACACATACGTTTACTAGACTCTCATTGGGAGAGCTCTATATTTCTGGATGCACTATATCAGACGCCTAATACCCTTTATATATAGGGTTTACTAGAAAACCTAGAGTATTAAGGAAGCTATCTTTGATATCTTTGACTTTTCAATGCATATCTTCATGGAAATCTTCCAGCTTTTAATTCATCCATATGTAGAATACCAAAGTGTCATATTAAACCCTTCTGCTTCATTCGTCTTCATATAAGCACATGTAGTTTTGTAATCATCAAATCTATAAACCCACCAATCTTCCCCTATTTGATATTACAAAACTATCTCCATGAATGAAACAATCTTCAATGCTTCCCCTTGACTTAAGATCTCCTTGAACATGCCACCACATATAATAAGCTGTAAATTAATAAACAATAATCTTCTTCCCCTTTTTGTAATCATCGAATAGGGGTCTTTTGTAGATATGCAACTTGGATCATAACAGCTAAAAATCATATACTACACTACCAATCCAGCCTTCCAATACTCAAAGTCCCCACCATTATGCACAATAAGAAAAATGAATCTAAGCAGTAGAAATATAAACTAGCAGTAGTAATAATGATCAGCAATAGTAATGAAACACTTTCCCTTAAGTGGTGCATGTAAATGGTTAAACATGTCAACAATAAGCTTCCCCTGAAAAGTATGTTAACCATCTCTTGAATCTCAAACTCGATCACTGATGAAGAAAACTGAGTATAACTAACTTGATGCTGAAGTAGAATAACCCAAACTTGTTCGTATGTCTTGTACTATCCACGTGATGTCGAACTTATAAATAAATCTGTGAAATATAAGTAGATCGCAACCTCTTGACAAAAATCCTCATCTTCTATGAGACACATACCAAGTGATACCAAATGTGAGCTTTGAGCACCATAAAAAAAATCACACACCTTTATTAGATTTTGACAAGTCTTCGTCACAACATTGAAAACACAAACAAGTTACCTCCAAATGCTGTAAGCCATTTAAGATATAACAAAACACGTACCCAAGTAATTCCACTTCACCATCAAATAAGCAATAAACAATCTTCTTCATGATCAATTGTTTCAAATAATCCTAAAATAATAGCCTTTTTATTCATTTGAATGAATCTGAATCCGTTAGCTTCCCCTTAAACTAATCAGTAGCAACCAACAGTAGTAACTCCTTCTATTGGCAGTATTAAAAGTATACAAGCATCACAAACCTTGGTTTAAGTCCAACAGTAGTAACTACTAACCCTAGCAGTACTAATAACCAGAACAGTATTAACTTCCTTTTGTGTGTGTTATACAAGATCCAAAAAATGTATGTTGTTTGATATCTGCTAAAGCTAGCAGTACAAACGATAAACCAGCAGTACAAACTTTCAACAAGCAGTACTTGTAACACCCCCAAATTGGGTCGCAGCGGAATAAGGGTCCGGGGCGTGTTACTTCATAGATCAACAACACAAGATATATATAGAACGACCAAAAAGTCGTTTGAAAACGATACATTGGATTTAACATAATAATTGTTACATAAGCCCGAAGCTTAACTTGTTCGCTTGATCAAAATACAAAGATTTTCAGCCCATAACAGATAACAAAATGAAATGTAACAAAATCTTTAATGCAAGACATCCAAATCAAAACCACCAATGTATCCATCGCACCTTGTGCTTATTGATCCCCTAAAAAACATTGCTTTAAAACGTCAACAATAATGTTGGTGAATTCATAGGTTTGATAAATCATATATTGTAGGACCACAAGATGACTATGCGGAATTTAATTTTTATATACTTAGAAGAAACAATCAACAAATCACCCAAACTTTCACTAATAATTGAACAATCACAAAAACAACTAAAATGTTTTGCCTAATATCTAATCGTGTTCTTCTTGCTATTCTCCTGAGTATTAATCTAAGAATATCTTGTTTCACTAAGCCCTAAGTGTTCCTTTAATCACCAAGGAAAAACCCAAATTGGGCTACACAAACGCGTTAGAAGATTTTTCAGAGATCAAGCATATCTCTTCCCTACTATATACTCATAATATCTCATAAGCAGCACTAATATACTAACTAACAGTACTAACTATAAACTCACAGTACTAACATTGTACTAACAGTACTAACTATAACTAGTAGTACTAACTATTATAACTAGCAGTATTAAGTCCTTCAGTAGCATTAACTGTAGAAGCTCTTAATTCCCAACAATCCTTCCCTAAAACTTATGATTTATACTTTAAAATCTTAAGTTTCTTTAATTAAAGCTCTTTGATTTTGAGAGGATTCTTTGAAACACTTTAGCTTCCTTTCCTGTTAGCTTTCAAACATTCTTCATAACTAACTCTATTCTGCAATCTGAAATTTGATAAACTTTATAAGCTTAATTTCCATATTACTATCTTCTTCTACTTTAATTTTCAAGTTGATCATCTTTTCCAAGATAGCCTTATTCAGTGGATACTTCTTTTCTACTAACATGTTAATCTGTATTGATGTACCATCTAAGAATAAAGAGTAAACACCGCAGTATTCATGTAATTTCCATCTCAGTAAATTCCCAATACTGTTGATTCAACCATATGTCATCTTCTTCATTTGGATTAAATAACATCCTAAGATCTCCTTATAAATCTAAATCATGACCTTCAAGTGGATGATCTTTAAATCTTTCTTGAACCAAGCTGTAGAGTTGTCTCAAATCTTGTCTATCAAGTTTTCTTAACAATGCCTGAATATCTCCATGAAAGCTTGAACTTCCATCTGCTCTTGTAATCTTGCAGACTTCTGAATCTTTTGCTTCTGTTATTCCCAGCAAGATATATTCCCAATTTACAATATTATGTTTGCCGCAAAACTCCAAATTTTCCATTTTGATGAATGAAAATTTGATTAATAATCTGGAATTTTGTGAGAAGTAGAAGATTTGAGCTTATCATGAATCCTTATAAGCTAGATTGTTGGCAGAAATATCTCAACGGCTCTTTTTCTAATTTTGTTATGGCTCAAACAGTACTAACGATCACTTAGCAGTACTAAGTTTGGTCTAGCAGTACTAATCTTGAACCTAACAGTATTAACTTCTCTTAGCAGTAAAAATATATCCCCAACAGTACAAACTTAACACTAGCAGTATTAAGCTTATACCTAGCAATATTAGCTCTAAACATAACTTCCTGTACACTTCTTCAAATATATACCTTTCCATCCTCCCCTGTTTGACAGGATCCTCTGAAATCAAATACTCTTCTGCATCTAAAATCATAACTGGAGCTTATCTTTCAATCTTTTGACTTTCTTTATCAACATTGTTAGCATCTGAACATGAGACTCCTTAGACTGTTTAAGAGCATTTTCCAAAATGGTAACTTTATCAATCAATTTGGTACACAAATCCATCAATTCTATGAGTTTCAGACTGTCCTCTCCACTTCCAAATGTGTAACCTTTTGAGAGAGGTGTATCATTGGACTTATAGTTTTTGGCAAACTACCAGCCATAAACGGAACTAATGACTCTTTATCAGTTGTCGTTTTCCCTAGAGTAGCCAATGCTTTATTGCAATAATATGGTGCATTGATAACCATATAGTTTTTAGTAAACTATCAGCTATCAACAGATTTGATTTGTCTTTACCAAAAACTGTTTGATCCTGGACTAGCCAACTATTTACTGTGAAGCAAGGAGAGTTAAAAACCCTATAATTTTTGGTAAATTGTCAACCATAAATGGATTTGAAAAGTCTTTACCAAAAGCCGTTTGCTTATGGACTAGCCAGTTCTTATGCTTGATAAGCATGGTGAATTGATGACCATTTGTTGTGTGGTTGTAAAACCAACACTAAAAGATCATCCATTCTTTCATCAAAGTTCTCATTAAAATCCTCCGCTTAAGTCCAACAATACTACTTTTTATAACCTGCAAATGTTAGTCTAAAACATAGAAAAGACAATAACAATACTACCATAGCAGCATCAAGTATAATTAGCAGAACTAACTGTACTTGACACAAGAGAATTATTTTCTCTTGGGAATCCAAGCCATTACTGACTTGTTTCTGCCTGTTGGATCAACATAGTTAAATTGTTTACAAATACATGATCCATTATTCTTGTAGACATGCTTTATCATCGTTATTTTAGGTCTCCATGCCCAGTATGTTGTAGGCTTAACATCATTTACCCCTTGTTCCCCAACAACAATTGTCATTCTTTTTCCTTTAACAGTATTAACAGAATTTACCTTGACAGTATTATCTTTGCTATTTAAATTTATGTTTTAAAGGCTGTTTGTTGGTAAAAAGTTCTTCTCAATGGTGAATGTGACTTTTGAAAAGCATTTGTCTTTTGTTTTCCAACATTCACTAAGGGTTTGAGTGCAGCAGTCTTGAATGACGTAGCAGCACGAACTGGTGCTGTAGTTCTTAAAAAGCTTTGCCTAGCAGTACTAAATGGTACTAGGCCAGACTTGGTTAAAACTGCTGTTGGAGCAAATTTCCTTCTAGAATTAGAAAATTTTTGATGATTGACCCTCATTGCATTGGTCCAAACTGGTCTAATTTCCCTTTGACCAGTTCCCTCTTTCACATTGTTCAAAACAGATTTTTGTATCATCCTTTTATCATGAAAATCACAGTCCTTAATTAGATGATTAAAACTCCCACACACAAAACAAGCTTTTGGTGTAAACTGAAATCCAACTCCTAATTTTTTAGGCATTGGGGTATTCCAACTTGTACTGTTGTTCCTAGGGTTTTGACAAACTTTCCTAGGTTGATCAGCTTGCTTAGGTTTTTGAACAACAAGAGATTCTAACACAACAGTCTCATCTTCATCACAATCAGAAACCCAATCTTCATTTATTGGAGCATCTGAAGTTTTCTTAACTTCTTTAGAGACATTTTCACTAGCACCATTATTTACCTTAACACCATATCCTTCAAATTCAGGCTGTTTAAATTTCTCAAGTCCTGAGTTTGATAAATCAATACTAGGAGGTGCAAACAAACCTGTAAGTGGAGGTGGAACAGCATTGTATCCCAAACCCTTTTTATTGTTATCTACTAGTTGACTTCCTATCACTTTATCCAAACTCTTTGTGGCATTATCATAGTTGTTAATTTTAAGTAGATTATCCTCTTTTTCTTTCTTAAGTTTCTCTATAATTTTCTTAAGAGTAATAATCTCTGCTTCATTAAATGAGGCATTACTTTTAAGAACAGCAATCTGATCACAAAGCATTCTTTCATTTTTCTTGTAGAAGACTAGTCGTTTTTCCACAGACTCTAAACCCATTTTATAGCTATATAAATCAGAGTCAGACTTACTAAGCTCTATTCTTAACTTATCATAACTAGACATAAGATCTTTAAAGTTTTTAAGACAAGTTTTAGAGCAAGTTTTGTTATTTTGTACCTCAGAGTCAGAGAAAGTCATAAGTGAAAAGTTGGTAGAAGCCTCCTCATCTGCCATGTAACTCCAATCAAATGCAGTCCCATCTATAGCTAACATAGCTTTGGAAGAAGATTCTTCCACATTCACTATTCTTCTTGAGCTATCTTGACTTCTGTTCCTGTTCTTTTGACTCATATGATTTCTACACTCTCTAGCAAAATGTCCCAACTTATGATAGTTGAAACATTCCACCTTTTTCTTGTCATAACCAGCAGTATCACTTCCATTGATGATAATCTTTTTACCAGTTCTCTGATAAAACTTTCTTGCTTTCATACTTAGCAATGCCAATTGCCACTTTAAATCCATTTCATCAAGATCATCTTCATGGATTTGCTCTAGGTCTTCATGAACAACTTGAGACCCATTGGGTTGAGTGGCCAAATAAGCATATACTATGGCATCACTGAGACAAGCAGTACTATTATTAGTGCTAGCAGTACTAACAGGAGTACTACCAGTACTAACATGAACATTAGCAGTATTAACATCATTTGTACTGCTATGACCTGAGACAAAGGCCAAATTCTGAGAGGTTGAGTTTGAGCTAGAGGTTACACTTCTTTTGACTTCTGGTTCAACAATCTTAAAATTGTTGTAAAGATCATCAAAACTTATTGAGCCCAGATCTGATTTGTTCCTCCAGACCACAACATGCATACCCCATTCAGTAGGAAGACTTCTTAAGAATTTCAGGTTAAGTTCTTCTGGAGTGATGTTTTCACCTAAGATAGTTAACTGGCTTACAATTTTCTGAAGCCTGTTAAAAATAGAGTCAAGTGACTCTGAGCTAGAAGCATTGAAGGTTTCATACATCTGCTTTAAGAGTGTCTTTTGAGTCTTCTTGGTGGCTTCATTACCACCAAATCTTGCTTCTATGGCTTCAAATAAAGACTTGGCATCCTTGTGTTTATTGAAAGTAAGTAGATGCTCACTTGGAAGTGTCATCATCAGGATGCTTCGGGCTTTAAGATCATTCTTCTTTAGGATCTTCTGTTCAGCAGTAACAGCACCAGGTATTGTTGTAGTAGATGTACCATCTTCGTTTGTAGTGGTTCGAGCTACTGGCTTGAAAGAGTTGCCTTCCTCTATGATCTCCCAGAGAGCATAATCTTGAAGTTGAATATATGACTCTATTCTGAGTCTCCATGTGTCATATTCACCTTGCTTGAGAAGTGGCAGTTTTGCAAGAGAATTGTTTTGGGTATTTTCTAGATCCATGGTTTTTGATATAGGGAATGAACAGAGAGATGGATCTAGTTTGTTTCTTCTAAATCAAGGTTTCAGAACACCCGCTCTGATACCACTTGTTGGTTCCAATTGAATGGATCTTTTATTAGCTTAGATAAATCTAAACAACTAGATTAGAAACCTTGTGGTGTATATATAAAGACTATGCGGAATTAATCTTTATATACTCAGAAGAAACAATCAAACAATGAACACAAAACTTTCACTATATTGAACAAACCACAAAACAACTATATGTTTTGCCTTACAATGAAAGACTCTAACTATTATATGAATTGGACGACTATGAAAGTATATGAAAAAGAGATATGTCTAACTATGCCGTAGGGTTCCTTTTATACACTAAGGAAAACCCTAATAGGCTTACAAAACGCGTTAGGAGATTATGCAGAGATCATGCATATCTATTCCTAATTTATCTCATACATATCTCATAAGCAGCACTAATATACTAACTAACAGTACTAACTATATACTGACAGTACTAACATTGTACTAACAGTACTAACTATAACTAGCAGTACTAACTATTACTACTAGCAGTATTAAGTCCTTCATCATCATTATCTTGTAGAAGCTCTTTAATTCCTAACATTGAGTATGATAATAATAATAATAATAATATTAGTAATAGTTAATAATAATAATAAACCTATTAAAAAACTAAAATATATATATATATACATATAAAAATATAAAACGAAAAAGTTTTGAACTTTGTGGGTGTGTTCGCTAGAAACCTTCACGAGACTATAACTCGTCCACTTGGACCACCGAGGGGTTTAAAGGCTTGTTGCATACGCTAAATATCGTGTTGCCTACGAAAGTGCGCTTTAGTATTTTATGGTTTTCGTAGATTTGTTTATTTTGCAGATTAATAAAACAGTTGGAGCCTTGATTGGTGGATGTCATTTTACATTTGGGGACCGATATATTTGGATTATTATATTATATGTGGTAGAATACACATGTTGGCGTTCCGTTTCGCACCATATCTTTCAGAATTCAACCAAGCACTTATGAGCCCTGGGAAGTTTCGTTTCTCTTATATTTATTTTCCCCTCTTGTCCTACTTTTAAGTTATTTTCTTATTAAGCATATCGCTAAACTTAAGTGTGGGGGGGAAATGATTTGGAAACCTAGACTCATTATTAAAAATATAAACTTTTGTTCGCCCTCAGTAATCTAAAAATCTATTATTGTTTAAAATTTCTTTTGCCACTTAGGTTAATATATTAGAATAAAACGTAACAAAAAATAAAAAAAATTGAAACCAAAGATGTGTTCCGATTGATAAAGCAGATCCGACTCGGGATCGATGACATTACTTGCGCATTTATATTCGTTGCCCAAAAAATGTGAGGTTCGCCTTTTAAATCTTATGGAAATAATTTTGGCCTTTAACTTTCTCGAGTTAAGGTTTGAATGCAATTGCAAGTGTCTCATCCGTCGTTACGGCTGTGTATTTGTAGTTTGTCTCCTTTTCTGGAGCATTGGTATCGGTTTAAAATTGTATGAGTGTGCCGGTGATTTATTGATTCTAGAACTTGTGCTTGTTAAATCATTACGAGACCGCAGTGAGATCACGTTCGCGTGATATAGGTATTTTTATATGATAAAGAGGCAACTTAGGAATTAAACGAAATTAGCCATTCCATTTAACATTATTTATTCTTTTTGCTAATTACACTGATTAGCTAACCACCCAATAAAACCCTTATGTTAGCACTCATCTTTAGTGCTAGATACCCCTAGTTTAAACCGATGAGCCATTCTATTCATTTTTCACATCTACTTAAAAATAAAAAGAAAAAAATATATAACCTTTAGCCTAGCCTTACCCCTTGTCGAAAGTCCACGGTTGGTTGCTAGTTGCTCGGTACGATTGGTTGATTTTTGCTCACAGTTTGTTCGCGCTTTTTTATGAGTGTTGTGTCATTCCAACGAAGATGAAGAGTGCACGCTTCGTGTTTCGTATTTTTTGTGGTGTATTCTTATCTCAAGTGTGGGGGAGTTGTTAGTTGTTGGAATGAGAAGAGTGGATTGAAAAAAAAAAATGAAAAAAAAGTATAACAAAAAGTGATTATAAAAATCGAAAAAAGAAATTATAAAAAAAGAGAAGAAAAAGAAGTGAAGTATGAATAAAAGTTGATGTGAGGCGTATTGTTATATTGAAACAAGATTGAGATGAGAGGTTCGATTACCTCTCGGGTTCGTGGATTGTCGTAACTAGCAACATGGGTTTCTTGGATTTGTCGACATGTATATTATAAAACCATTTCCAGTATATATTTCCCATGCCTTATCCATACCCTTACTAACCCTTAGCCTAACGTTACAACCCGAATAAGAGTCCTCTTTTGATATTTATACCTGGTGCTTACGTCATGTCGGTGCATTTTTATTTCTTGTACAAGCCTATGGTATGAAATGAATCATGTCTGAGCAATTGAGTGTGATTTCTCTTTTACCCTCTATTACATCACATACGAGTGTTTGAGTGAGTTATACGTTCCTTCTTTGTGAAGAGCTTAGTCATGTTATTGCAACTTGAAGATTATTGGGTATTGTCAAATATCTCTGTTTTCGCATATTAAAAAATCCAAAAATATTTTTCAAAATTCAATATTTGTTTTGTAAAGCTTATTATTTTGCTTGAGGACAAGCAAACCCTTGAGTGTGGGGGGGTGTTTACGCCTTTTGTGCTTATTTATTAAAAAACCAAAAATATTTTTGATATTTTCACACTCAATAAAAAAAATTTAAAATAAAAAATAATATATATATATATATATATATATATATATATATAAATATAAATTTCCTTATCTTGTCATGTAGGAACTTTATTTCTAAATTTCTTTTCTTAGATTTGCTTAAGGGCAAGCAAAGTTTAGGTGTAGGGGGATTTGATAACGCTCATTTTATACATATTTTTATATGCGTTATCAGTGCTTTTATATATCTATATTGGTTAATTGTATGAACTTTTGGTATAAAATAGAATATATTTGTCATTGTAGGTTCATGATACGTGTCGTGGAAGAAAACCAAAGAATACACGAAGATTTGAAGCTTAAACCAAGAAAGAACTCAAGATAAAGATCTCCCGACACCTATGCATTGTTTTAGCCATAACTCGGTCATACGAACTCGGATTGAGTTGATTCTAGCGGCCACGCGAAGAGAATTCAATTATCTACAACTTTGCAAAAACCCACTAAGTGAAAATTATCAGAAGTGCGCCCGTTTTGTAAAAAGTGCGACGCACTTTTCCACCGACTTAACATTAAAGGCACCAGCATTAACACCCGAAGTGCGACGCACTTTTTATTAAGTGCGATGGTTTTTGCTCTCAGAAAAGCCTATAAATACCCTCATTGGCTCTCCTATTTCACATACTCTCACACATCCTTCCCCCATTTTCTCTAGTCCGATTCCACACCTCAAAGAAGGGATTTTTGGAGATAAAGGCTTAACAAACCTTTGATCCAAACCACCCTTGATAACACAATCATCACAACAAGTAGAATCAAAGTAAGAAGAAGTTATTGAAGAATTTGTTTTAACTTTCTTATTGTTCATCATTATTCTTAGGTTTTGATCCATCCAAGGAAGTAGTAGTGAAGTGTAATTCGAAGCTATAAGCTATTGTGTCATAATTGTTCATAGTTTCTAGGTTTTCTACTTGAATATAATAAAAGTTCTTGAAGAAATCACTAATCTTTGCTCTTGAGGTTGGTATAATCTTGTTTCTCTTCTTGAATATGATGTTTACTTAGTTTATTATGATTGTTATGTGTTTGATTATTCTTGCTATGGAGTAGTCATACCATGTTTATTTAGGACTTATGGGGGTAATATGGATTGAACTTGGATAACTAATGATTTTGGTAAATGGTAAATATGAACTTGATATTTAGATATTTGGATTGTTGACCACCATTTGATCACTCACTTAGCTCGTAAGTAGGTCAAAAGGGTCCAAACTTTGTGTTTGATTTTGAGTTGTCTGTCTGTAACAACTCGGTGTTAGCTTTGTGAGAATTAGCTAATAAAATGCTCGTCATCCCAAATATATAAATTTTAATGCTTGACCTCGTGTCTAACGAACTTGGTTGAGAAAGTTTATATGTGTTGTTTCCAAACTTGAATCAATCTTAAAGCATTTTTCATAATTAAGTCTATATGTCGAAATGATTCTTTCTTATGTGGGATAGACGATCTTTTGAATAAGCTGACGCTCATTCATTTGATTATACTTAAATTCATGAATTTGTTATCGCCCCAAGTTATCCTTCATTACCCTTGTCTCCCAAATAAACATCGCTTTATAATCTTGAAATCCGTATTATCAATTATCTTTAGATTCGTAACAAATCTTTAAGATACCTTTTTGCAAAATCTCTTACTTTACTTAGAATTACCAATCCCTGTGGATCGATTTGGTCTTACCTTAAAATATTTACTATTAACAGGGGTTTATACTTTACCCGTGTGTTAGTTGGAAAATTGGATAAAACTAGTATTATAAATTTAAAGCTTTCATCTATACTTTCATTTATTTATTTTACTTTTGAGTAACATTTATTTTTGAAGCTAACCGGATAGGTTGACTCGCATTCATAGTAAAACGTTTATTAAAAGTGAACCCGGTTTTAGATTAAATATCTGTCTACGTGCTCTACATAATTTATTATTTTTCGCAAGTATCCCAAATGTTGTAATTCTATTTTTTTCATTTACATTTTCACTTCGTGATTCCGCCTAAACTCTTACAAAAATTTACGTTTATACCCGTTGTCCCAAAAACTACCCACTTATTCTAAAATTATACAAAAATTAACCAATACCTCTTTTTTCACCCACCTACACGTCCAACACCAACCTCATGGACATGTGCCCATGAGGTGGTGTACTAACTTAGAATGCATACTCTAATATGGGACACTTGGCCTAACATTTTCCATGCCTAGAACTAATATCATCTCACACTACTTGGTCATCTCATAGTTAACATTAACAAAGAAATTTCTCCCTCTTCCCATTTTGTGCCGCCACCATTGCATCAACATCAACACTATCTACACTCAAATTTTAATAAGAAATGTTACTCAAGAACCTATTATAAAAAACCAGTTATAGTTCTCATGTTGTAAGCTATTCAAAGATATCAAGAGAGCATTAATCAAGGGTGTATAGGTTAAGTTCTAAGTTGGGTTAGTGTAGTGTATCTCAATATTATTGCAAGTTTTCTAGAGTTACATTGTTAGGTTGAAGAAGTTGTGTTCAAGTTTCTTGGTTAAACGTTTTCAAGACATCTTAATAAGGATTATAATTAAGGGATTTATTGAAGTGTTTAGAAGGTTTATGGCATGATGATCATAGTTTAATAAAGGACTTTACTTGTTTTGGTTGGGTGAATATAAAGCTAAATCAAGAAGTGGGTTAAAAAATTGTTGTAGATCATCTTCATTATCATCTTTTGTAAGATTATTGTTCCAATTGTTTCATCTTAATTTTTGTCTTGTAAATTATTTACTTCTTGATTTACTTTTTTATTGAAATGTATTTTTACATTTTATTGATCATTTGTATAAATATTGGCATTGTACAAAAATTATTGGGACTAGAAACTTGTTAAATGTTGAAGTGTAACATTGGTTTGGGACTGTTTTGAAATTAGTAGGTTTAGGAGGTAATCTGGAAAAATTAGTAATCTGTGGTGACATGGAAAAAATATAGATACCTAATTCTATGTCTTAGCTCCGTTTCCCCTGGTGGCATGTGTCGTGGCGAAACCCGATGAATTTTCTAGAAAATATATGGTGAAAGTGGTCGGAAACCGCACACTGAATTTCAATGGAGTATAACTCCAAATATTTGTATAAAAGTCACTATTTTGGTAAAACTAAAACTTGTAAAGGACACATTAACTTAAATTTTGGCGTTTGAACCAGTCTCAATGGATGTACGGTTTGGGAGATACGTCTGTTTTCCCGATGCGGTAAAAATCTGTGAAAATCACAGATTTGGGACTTGTTAGAAAATCGACCATATGACCTCATTTTTACAAAAACCGAAGTGGTCGGACCTACATATCGGAAAAATAGACTCGTTTACCTTTTCGTATGCGTAAAAACTGAACCGAGACCATTTACGGATTAGGAGATATAAGCCCGAGAAGTTAGTTAAAACCATATATTTTGGACAACCCTATGTTATTGGGCTTATAAGAAATAATTTGGACACTTGTAGTTGGGCTTAAAATTATAAATTTGGGTACCATGTTCGTTCGTCGCGGGTGGGAGAGACAAGGGGTGTTTGTTTTTTGTGTTAAAAAAATGGTCAGACATATACTTGTCGTTCTGCCGCCAGTCCCATAAATATATGGGGCCGTCTAATTTAATCAGGGGGCTGCCCAGTTTATGGGGACCACCTCCAGCAGAGGGTTTTTGACTTGATTTTGATGACTTTTACAAAGGGAGTGACATTTTCATTTGCATTTCGCTAATTAAAAATACTTAAAATACTTCAGATGAAGTAATTAAGTTGTCACGACATGGAATGGAACATAGACTAGAATCGAGACATAGAAGAAATGAAGAGACCGATTTATGGAATGTGTTCCATCATTCCTAAACCAAGACAGAGATAATTAAACGATTCGCGCTTGAGGGGTTTAGTAAGAATGTCGGCGATGTTATCTTCAGACGTGACTTTTTCGATGGAGATGTTTCCTTTTTGGACATTGTCCTGAAGGAAATGGTGACGTATTTCGATGGAGATGTTTCCTTTTTGGACATTGCTTAAGACAATCGCGCCTTTATTGTCGCACATGATCCAAACGTTGTTGATATGTGAAAAATCACATATCTTTTGTATATCAAAAAT